>NMRB01005343.1:0-17656 GCA_002633025.1 Notospermus geniculatus
TACTGCCCAACTCCTCTCCAGAAAAACTCCCACCATCAATCACTATTCAGTTCGATGATCCAAAAGTTGGAAGACAAGCAAGGAAAAACTCAAAAAAAAACAGAACATCTCTCCCTCCTGGTTCTATTGCAATTCACCCAATTCAAGAAAAACGTGATTTC
Source organism: Notospermus geniculatus (assembly GCA_002633025.1). Lineage (NCBI taxonomy): Eukaryota > Metazoa > Nemertea > Pilidiophora > Heteronemertea > Lineidae > Notospermus > Notospermus geniculatus. The sequence continues at coordinate 162 of NMRB01005343.1, forward strand.
ACTAATATTACCAGGACACAGTATCCGTTGTCATGGCATGGGCATGTTGATTCACAAGACACTAGGGAATACTCTCAAAGAAATCGTAGTTTCAGAAAATCATTTTTACTGCTGGTCAGGCTTATGTAGCACTCTGCCGAGTCACATCGCTTAGTGGTCTCCATCTTCTTGATTATAATTCGTCTGCTCTCTACTGTTTTGGTGGTGTTGAACAGGGCCTTGCTGAAATGGACTCGCTCTCAAACACTTGTAGTACCCATTCACTGAGACAAAATCATCCAGACCCCTTGAAAATAATTCACCACAATGTGGAAGGACTAACCTCACACTTAAATGATGTGCAACACAACCATGACCTCCAGTATTGTGATGTGCTTTGTCTTTCTGAGGCATGGTTGGAAAGTAAGCCCATAAACCATCCTCATTTGCCACAATTCATTCGTTACACAAGTAACCGATCAACATCCTACACACACCAATCACAGTTTTATCAAAAGCAAAGAGAGGGAGTGGCTGTCTATGTCCGACAAAGTTCCCTGTCACACCAAGTTCATTTCCATGTCAAGAATCTTGAGTACATTGCCATTAAACTAGAACACTGCCAAGCCTCAGTTCTTGTTGTTGCGGTGTACAGACCACCATCTTATCAAACTGTGCAGTTCCTTCAAGTCATGCAGGAAACTGTTCACGCAGCCTCATCCTTCCCAGTCAGTCACCTTGTAATTACTGGAGATTTCAATGAGGACCTACACAAACACCACACACCTGTTAGACCGTATCTCAAATCAGCAGGATTCAAACAAATCATTACCAACCCAACCACAACAGATGGCACACTCCTTGACCATATGTATATCAAATCTTTATCCCCACTAGCTTCTGGTGTCCTCTCCACCTACTACAGGTATCATGACCCAATATATTGTATTTTACAACTGTAATCCATTCCTGGGCCCATATTCATAAAACCTTGCTAGTTTTGTTGGTTGCTAGTAGTGTACATTGGGCTGTACAAACTAGGCACTTTAGCAGGCAACTAAGCCTGGCAAGGTTTTATGAACATTTGGGCCCTGATTGACAAGCACTCCCTAAAAAATAAAAATGACGCAATTTTTACTAGCTGTATCACAATGATATCAAAACTGCCTTCAAATAATATCGCTGGCAAAATTGTTGGCATGACAATCCATTATCACTAATGAATACAAATAATTTGACAACAAAGATTCTCTTCAAAATCAAGAACACCATATCCTTACTTCACCATCATAATCTCACTTTTCCTGTTGTATTACCATCTTGTCTACAATGAGAATAAATGACATTACAAAAATTCTCTTTCCAGATCAGAAGTAATTCCATTTTGTGTCAATCAACATATCAATCACAATATTCTGCTGTTCTCAATAGATATCATCTCTTCTCTTTCCAGTATGTCCTTCAATATCACCAAGGCACTGAGTAGTCCCATATTCTACAAGCAACCACTGACAGCAACTGGGTGGGTGGCAGCAATTGCTGATACTACCACTGCTGCAAAACTACTCATCTATGATCAGTCATTCGCTAACAAACTCCATCCAAAAGCAACATACATTCTGAAGAACTTTACTTCCCGAACTACCCACCTCTCATACAACTCAACAACCAAGATATACAGATCGAAAACAGTTACCATCCCAGACAACAGAATGCAGGAAGGCCATGATCTGCTCCACCCGCCGGCTCCGCCAGTGACCACAGTCAAAGAGGCAAAACAGTCATCGCTGAAGTCACTTGTTTCTGTCAAAGGGCAAATAACCCAAGTAAGTACACCTCAGTCTGAATCTTCACCACACACAAATCTCAACAAAGTAAAATCTTCCAAGTAGTCGTTGAATCCTCCATATCATTAACTATCACGACAAAGTTATTACGAAGCCTAAAATAATCATTTTCCCCCTTCACGATGACCCAATCCAACTTGTCAATGACAAGAAATCCCCTGAGAAAGTACCTATTCCGAACATAACTCTGAGGGACAACTCAAACAGCATCAAGTGCACCCTCTGGCGAGACCACACGGTGACACCACGGCAGACATCAGAACTGGAAATTTCGTTGAAATTTCAAACTTGTATGTCGGGTCCTACGAAAAAATCCCCAGCTAGGTACAACTTCAACAACGGTCATCAAAGTAAGTGTCGCTCTATGTCGTTAAACAGAATACTGAAGCAGTTTAAGTCCATACTGTTATGCATGTTTTTTTTATTCAGTTAATTTTCAGCAAAATACCACTTCCGCGGCACCACTTCCAGACCTGCCAACCCATCACAGATATTCCGCTGAAAGTCCGATTTTGTTATTAGGGACTTTCGGCACCGCTCCCTATCGAGTCACGCATGACGCATGACGTATCTGTTCACAGGTAGGCTTACTGTATTTTGCGTAATATTACGCCGATTTAGCGTAATATAACGCCAAGGGAGAATTCATTATTTTGCTAGCATAGAAAGTAGTTCTTGAAAACTCGCGCAGTGATCCCATAACTCATAGAGTTATCCGCGACCACGTGGCTTACGAAGTGAGCAACGTTACAGGCCTCAATGGTAGGCCTATGATTACTTGTGTCTGTAAATATAGGAAAATGTAGGCCTAAATTAAAAAGAAATTAAGAAAGGAACAAATTGTAGGCCTTGGCTAGTCCATGAGCTCAAATTTAGGACTCAAAAAACTTGTGTCTGTAAATAAAGGAAAATGTAGGCCTAAATTAAAAAGAAATTAAGAAAGGAACAAATTGTAGGCCTTGGCTAGTCCATGAGCTCAAATTTAGGGCTCAAAACAAACTTCCGATTCAGCAACAGTAGGACCTAGGCCTACGTCCGGATTATACGCTTGCCGGATCAGTCCTCCTCGGCGTCAAGGCCGAAAAATCCATGGGCAGGGGGAGGGGCGTCACGTATTTAGGAAAAACAACGTAGGCTCCTACCGATAGACCTACTGAGATTCACATGTCAGCTATCTTACCCCATCTGTGGTTCTTGCAACACAACTGCAGAAGAGAGCTCTCACTTAGGGCGATCGCCACATTTTGCCTTGAGACCCCAAGGTCTACGGCCCCACCAAGTGAGTTGAGCACCGCCCCAAAAAACACACTGCATTATTCTCTGCCGGTATCACTATATTTACATAGGCCTACATCTTATGCCTCCCGCGCCATGCATCATCGATCGATGGGCCTGTGCGATTAGGCCTATCCGTAATATATACGCATGATGTCATGACGCTACGTGAGACATAAACATAGGCCTATTCGCCCGGCAGCACTCGGAAAAATCAAAAGCCCCACTCACAGCAGACGCCGTCATAAGAAATCAATATTACTCAGCGACGTACAAGAGCGGACGACGTCATCACGACACTGCGCGTGGCGAGTGGGGCTTTTAATTTTTCGGGTTTTCCCGGCGATGTTTCACTTTTGCCACTTGTTTCAGGATTGCCTCGCCAAAGCCAGTAGGCCTATTACCGCATTCACATCAATTTTCGTCTGTTTTGGTGGTGGGTACAAGCTATACAAACACAATAAGGATTACCTAGGTGGGCAGCTGATACTGTACCTTCAACGAAGGTGGTTTATCAAGGCAATTTAGCATCGAATCGAGAAAAATATGCTCGATTGTACAGATGTTAGCAATAGTGAACACTCCCTCAGCGAAACTAACTGACCTCGTCCCCGTGGTGCCGCACATGCTTGGGTGTATGTTTCTGCCTAGGCATCGAAAAAGGTACCATGTTTCCCGGTTTTCCCCACAGCATTACGCCAGGCGTAATGATTACGCAAAATACAGTAAGCCCACAGGGATACGTCATGCGTCAGTCGATCGCGCGCCCATTGTTCTGGCAAGCATTCCGTATGAGGTCAATTTTCCCGCGCCACGACGTTGTTATCCAACATGGCTGCGCTGATGGCAAATTCGTCTGCTCGTAAAAGATTGATCACTTCGGCTATTTTTGACTATGATATTGAGGTTTCTGCGGCTTTATTGCGCCAAAGGGCAGGAAAATCGCACAGGCTTGAAGAGTACGGCAGATTTGACTTTGATGGCCTTACTGATGAGCAGTGTTACTCGATGTTTCGCTTTTTGAAAGCTGACATTCCAACTCTTTGCATTTTGTTAAGGAGAATGGCCTACCCAAACTGAGTGTCTGACTTGGAACTGACGTTTGGTCGATGCCGCGCTTCAATCTCGCAGATTGCGTCTGCTGTTTTGAAAGTTGTTTATGACAGACACAGCCATCTCCCGGAAGATCTGCAGCAGCCATGGCTTGTGAATAATTTAACAGCATTTGCTGAGGCTGTGTGTGCCAAAAGTGCGGCCATGAAGAATGTCTGGGGTTTATTGATGGCCGATGTGCCGGCCTATTCGCGACCATCGTCTATGCTGCAATGGACATAAGTGCTGCCATGCACTCAAGTATCAATCCGTCGTGACTCGCAGCGGACTGGTAGCGAACATGTATTGGCCTGTTGAAGGACGGCGACATGACGCTGGCATCCTTCGTCTCAGTGGCCTCCTACCTCAACTTGAAGGATTTCAAGACCAGAACAACGAACCACTTGGTCTGTATGGCGATCCGGCGTACCCCCTGAGATATCAGTTGATAGGCCCATTCAGAGGTGCAATGATCACAGCAGATGAGGCTTTGTTCAATGCTTCGATGTCAAAGGTCCGGGCATGTGTTGAATGGGTGCCTGGAGAGCTGCTCCAGCTTTGGGCATTCCCAGACTTCAAAAAGAACCAGAAACTATTGCTGCAGCCTGTTGGGATGTACCACTGGTGTGTGCTTTGCTGACGAATTTCCACACATGTCTGTATGGCTCTGAGACAACGGAGTTCTTTGGAGTATACATCCACCTGCCCTTGAGGATTACATTCGTGGCCATGACGGTTAACTTACAAGTACACTCTGCCAGAGTTCGTACCGGTGTAACGTTTTATAATGTTCCTGATATCTCAGTGTTCCTATACAGTGTCCTGTGAAACACTGAGATATAGGGTACAATATAGGACGTTACATCAGGCACGTCCTTGTTTGTTCCCCGTATGTTTCTGATTGAACTCGCATGTACTAAAATGCATTGTAGTGCAGCCGAGGTAAATTATGGGGACGAGGTTAACAAACCACGGACTTCTAGCAGTCACAATCGGCAACGACCAACTGGCGCTCGTGGCTCAGTGCGTAATTCACACATTCTTTCTCCTTTCAGACAGCAAGTCAGGTGGTCGTGGGATCGAATCCTCCCCAAACCCCAAATGTTTCATGCTATTATATGTATTAATTAACATTCTTTGTTTATTACTGTTTATATATCAGGTCACTGTCTCACATTATAATGGTATAGTGCAGTTAAAAAAGCCTTTATCACCTACTCAGGATATTTTACTTTTCGCCGTGACTATTTGCACAGCAAGTTGCTGTGTAAACAGTACAATATTTCTTAGTTTTCGCACTGCTTACACAGCAGAGATTCTAACCAATGAATCGAATCCTCCCCAAACCCCAAATGTTTCATGCTATTATATGTATTAATTAACATTCTTTGTTTATTACTGTTTATATATCAGGTCACTGTTTCACATTATAATGGTATAGTGCAGTTAAAAAAGCCTTTATCACCTACTCAGGATATTTTACTTTTCGCCGTGACTATTTACACAGCAAGTTGCTGTGTAAACAGTACAATATTTCTTAGTTTTCGTACTGCTTACACAGCAGAGATTCTAACCAATGAAAACGCGAGATCATAATGAGGATGCATTACGCTAATTTATGCACGGGGCCTATTAAACAACGTAGTGATTATTAACACGCCCTGTTAGCAGTCTGTTGACTAGCGCAGTGCAAAGATGGAGGGCCTGTAACCCAAAGGTGGCGGGTTCGAATCCCGGTTGTTGTCTCAGTTTTTTTCTCTTTTTTTCCCCTTTTTTTGTTTCTTTTTCTTTTCTCAGAGAACTGTTGTGACTCTTTTAAATTTCTACATTGAACAATTGGTTAATTAATCTTGGTGACACTGATAAATTCGGCTACAGAATCGTCACATCAACATGGGCAAGGGCACACCCTGGTATTCGGACTCATCCCCATACTCTGACCCACAACCCCAGCTATGCGACTGACGAAAACCGACAGAATGCGTCACATAGGTGTCTTAGACTTGGGTCATCACACAGAAACNTGACATAAGAGATCGAAATACGAAGTAGCATTCGTTCCAAGTTGGTACCCTGCAAGTGGCCATGTATGGCTCATTTTGCCGAATTCTAAAATGTCGCTGTGAAAATATCATATTTTCCTAATTTACACAGCAAAATGTGGGCGGGGCAGGACCTAATGATGTTTATGAATATTAAATACGTACTTGCTGTGTAAATAAAAATTCACTCCTTAGTTACACAGCATGCTGTGCAAATAGCCCCGGCCTTTACTTTTTTGCATTCCAATAGGCCGTATGCATAAAAATGAAGCATTTACTTCTAGCAAAAGCAAAACGTAAAAGCAGATGCTTAAAGCCAAAATTAAAAGTAAAAGCAATTACTTGGTTTCATATGCATAATCTTTTACTTCTACTTCAAAGCAAATGCTTATACTTGCAGGCATTTGCTTGTTTACAAAGGTTCTACAGTTGGAGCAATTGCTCAGTATGTAAAAGAATTAGCATTTGCTAGAAAGGAACAAGTGAATAGTAATTGCTTTTTCTAATAGCAATTGCATTTTAGCAAAAACATTTACTTTGGGTTTTATGCATACGGACGGAAGTAATTGCTTCATTTTTCAAGTAAAAAGCATTTGCTTTTCTTTATGCATACAGACCAACGTATCTGTATGCATATGGTAGTGTTGACGTTCCCTTTGTATATTAAAAGAATGCTCTGTAGAAGACGCGAGTATGGGTAGAGTCTGCTCACTCTCGTCCTCATCTAAATATGAAACCAAGTAATTACTTTTACTTTTACGTTTGGCTTCAAGCAATTGCTTTCACTTTTTGCTTTTTTCTAGAAGTAAATGCTTCGTTTATGCATACGGCCCAATATGAACATGAAGCCAAGTAATTGCTTTTACTTTAACAGGCTTCATCTGACTCTTGTTGCGGCCGTCAGTTCTGCAAATGAGCAACAGGAGGCAGTGTTCGGACTATTCCGCGGGGAACACTGGGAAATGGGCGAACACTGCAGTATAGTCCATTCCAGATACCTAAGGCAAATCGCACTTGGCTAACCTTGTCAGTTGTGGTTAGTCTATTACTAACAGCTTGACCACAAACACAGCCAATCGGGCAAGGTGGCATGCATTATAAACTTCACCATTTGACTCGCCTGTTAAGTATTGTGCAATAGATCGTCAAAATAGTGAACAGGGTCGTGTAACATTGCAGAGTTCAACCTAGTACCATTTGCCTTAGGTATCTGGAACGGACTTTATGCGCACTGTGCGTATGTGTTTGTGGCAACACTAGTCCACGTCCTTATGTCGTTCTGCGGAAACATCGTGTTAGAGCAAATCTGAACCCAGGTTTAGGACCCTTGGCGACCCAGCTTTCAGAAAAGTCATGTTGCCAAAATTTACTTTTACGTTTGGCTTCAAGCAATTGCTTTCACTTTTTGCTTTTTTCTAGAAGTAAATGCTTCGTTTTTATGCATACGGCCCAATATGTACATGAAGCCAAGTAATTGCTTTTACTTTAACAGGCTTCATCTGACTCTTGTTGCGGCCGTCAGTTCTGCAAATGAGCAACAGGAGGAGGTGTTCGGACTATTCCGCGGGGAACACTGGGAAATGGGCGAACACTGCAGTATGCGCACTGTGCGTATGTGTTTGTGGCAACACTAGTCCACGTCCTTGTCGTTCTGCGGAAACATCGTGTTAGAGCAAATCTGAACCCAGGTTTAGGACCCTTGGCGACCCAGCTTTCAGAAAAGTCATGTTGCCAAAAAATCTTTTGCTCGCAACAGCCGTTAGGGTGTTTTCAATTTTGGGAACTGGCTTTATCATTGCACGTCAGTTGACGCAACGACTGAGCTTTGTACAGGAGAATGGGGCCGATGTACAGCTAACTTTTGAACGGTTGGATTTAAACCCCATAAATGTATTACCAATAGATAGAAACATAGTACCTCGGAATAAAATAAGCCTATTCTTTGGAGTTTTGAAGCAGCGACGTAATTGGAAATGACGTTTTATGTATTTTGACGGCATTTGACTCATTTTTGTGTTAATTCATATAAAAAAGTCGTCTCTTATTGCATAACAACTGAAAACAATTAAGAATATGCCTATCTGATTCCGAGGCACCATATTTCTATCTGTTGGTAATACATTTATGGGGTGTAAATCCNGCGTCCAATGAAAAAGTCAGTTCCCAAAATTCAAAACGCCCTAGCGGTTGTTGCCAGCAAAACATTTTTTGGCAACATGACTTTTCCAAAACATGGGTAGCCAAGGGTCCTAGACCTGGGTCCAGATTTGCTCTAATACCAGCAGGGTTATTTTAAAACATGTTTTGCGAAGTGTATTTGTTGAAAAAACAAATAACTGAGAAAAACGCATTTAAAGTATGTAAATGTAATGGCTTTTCTATTAAATAAATTCATATCGTTCTAATATTGCACAATAACTCCTCATGAATTTTATGTCCTGGGGATGGAAAATGACTAAGAATGGTAAATAGATGCAAATGCAATGAAAATTGAAAAATTGCCGTTTTCTGCCCTTCCCCCAGAAAGTGCCCCCTAGCGGCTATAATCGGCAAAAGATTTTTTGGCAACATGACGTTTCTTAGAGCCGGGTTCATAAGGGCCCTAAACCCGGGTTCAGATTTGCTCTAACACGATGTTTCCGCAGAACGACATAAGGACGGGGACTAATAGCTCACACTGGGAATGCCTAGGGAATCCCTGTTTGAAGAGCACATGGTTGTACACGTTAAGGATTTTCTTAAGTAATGGGAATTTTCTCAACTCAGTAGGATTTCTCTTAGTAAGTCAGGAACTGCGTGGCTTCTGTCAATACGTGGTTCTGTCTCTGCAGCAAGAAGATTGATGATGAAGAGTATTCCCACTCTATCAAAGCGAAATCACTTGTACTGTACATGTATGTCCCATCATCCAAGCAAAAATCAAAAGGATTTTCACTGTCCCGAATTATCATTGGTACCCGCACCCTTTTGACTTCATTAACTTCAATGCAACGAACAATAATAAGAGCTATAAAGAAATGCTGCTGCTGCACATGTATGAATAGGTCAAAGCCACAATTTCTGTATTTTTCGCTGGATATAAGGACAAAATTTTCACTTAAGAGACTTGATGAGGTACCTTAAAGTTAAGGAGATTTTAAAGAAAATTCTCATCTTAAGATGCTGTGTGCATACCACTCAGGTTAAGGATGATTACTTGAGGAAATTATTCTCAAAACATTACACTTAAGATGTTTTGTGCATATGGCGCCTGTACAATGTACATGCGAAGCGTGGTTTTATGTACGCATGTCTGAGTGGTTGAAAATCACCCAGAAAAGCAACGACATTTTCAAGAAATCTCCCTCGCTTCGAACAGCTGGAGAGGCCCGGAACGCAATTCGGTATACATGTACATCGACAATCTCCGGCTGTTATCGGCAGGTCGGCACGACAAGCATGGCTGCGAGAATCGCTACCTACTGCTGTTCAAACTTGGTACAAAAAGTTGGAATACCATGCCGAAGTATGAAATTAATACAGATTGGAGATTGACAGTTTCTTCACCCATTCAGTTTTGCTGGGTTATGCGGGCAAATATTTATATGTAGTTATGACGATGTTTTTAACAACCTTCGCTTTCAAACGACCTCCAATTCTGTGCGGAGGACGAATTTCTGAAATGATTTCTCTTCACTCGTTTGCATTATGCCAAAAAATTACACTACTGGAAAGCTCAATGTCTTAGCTAATCACGGATATATGGTTTATGTGGTTGAATTTGAACGGTCTCCTCGATAAACGCACTTTTTTGCGAGGTGTCCGATTTCTCGAATGAGGTACTCGAGAAGCCTCGTCGACGGCCCCGACGATCGCCACGTTCATCAAAGCTCTCCCGACAAAGGAAGATTTGAATCCATGACACCATTCCATTGCGGTGTATGAAATGATTCATCGAATCGCCTTTGTGCTATTTCCCGGTAACTGTGGGACCAAGAAACACGCCTCACATCCAGTATATGGACTCATTCCGAACGATCGATATCACTGGACCTCGTCCCAGGCTCATTCTCCGGCGACCTCTCAAAACAAACTGCAAATATCGTGTGTCACGATTGACGCCAGGCATCCTAGTTGCCCCTCCCCNCCCCAATCCTGAGACCGAGGTCATGTCACTTGCCTGTAGCGATCCTATAAAGAAGAGATAAGAGGTATGAGGAGATGAGTCTGAATGGGACCACGTCTATGTGGCCCGGATTCTAACCCTAACCATAACCCGGGCCACATAGAACCCTAACCCTAACCCTAACCCTAACCCGGGCCACATACAACCCGGGCCACATAGGGTAGACCCCGTCTGAATGACTGTTTTGAGGGGATGCTGAACGTTGGAGACGAGGTTGCTATTATCAATCTCCAGAGATGTACATTTCAGCTGTTGTGTTCTAAGGCCGTTAACCCTTTCCTCAGTTGTGACATGTGCCTATACCTTTGCTAGAGCGGGTCACATTTGATAAATAAAAGCTGATCTCCAATCAAGACACTGGGTAGAGTTTGGTTAATTAACTGGACTGTTGATCTGACTCTATCTGCACTACTCATCTTGACCACCAATGGTTGTGACATCGTTACGCCCTCCGACTACGCTCGAGTGGTGTTGTCTAATGACGTAGCCTACTCGTGGGGTTCCAGGATGCACTACTGTCAGGGAGCCCAGAGAGGCTTAATCAGCATCTCGAGTACAAAAACTTTTTGGGGTTTGTGGGTTCGGTTGAACCCCTCTGACCCCTCTGGCTTTATCATTGGACCAAAATCAGAGCATTGTACAGGGACATGGAAACTGATGTACAGCTAACTTTTAAACGGTTGGCTTGAGACCCTATAAATGTATTGCCAACAGATAGAAACATGGGCACACTCAGACAGAAAAACATATTCTTATGTAGTTTATCATCCTGGAAATGACGCATTTACGCCTTTTTCCGAATTTCGGCCCCATACATACTTTTTGTTGAATTTCTCATCAGATAGCAAATAAAAACAAATAAGAAAATGATAATCTGATTCATTTTGCGAAACTTAAGAATTGGGTTTTGGTGGTCAGAGGGGTGGAACCGAACCCACAAACTCCAAAAAGTTTTTGTACTCGAGATGCTGATAAAACCTCTCTGGGCTCCCTGACTATGTGTCCAGTGTACCCTGAACAGCGTGGACAGATTAGATAAAGGGCCAAAGCTACACAAACGACGAACTACGTACTATGAAGAGGTGTAAGAACCGTAGAAGAAGTGTTGAGTGGTGTATGGGATCATGAAAAACAGCCACAGAAGCAGCAACTGCCATCACTGACATGACTGAGTCCTGATCCGGGGAGGGGGGGGGTACTTTGTCAAGGTTGGAGGAAGAAGATTGATTCTTTGATGAAAATGATTAACAAAAAATATAAATTTAATGAAAGTTATTGAGATCGTGGGCAGCGGCTATAACCTTGTTGTCGTACGTAGCCTTTGGTAATGGCGGACATTTATTGATGAATTGATTCCAACCTTTTAAGTAGGCCCTAGACAATAAATGTGTAGTCGACAGACCATATGCTTCTTGTGGACAAAGGAAGGAACCAGCTGTGGCATATTATAAATCAGCCATATTCAAATTGCAGAGAACAGGGTTTTTTTCAGCCATTTCTGACACGCATGCATTTCTAACATTATTTAATGATATAAAGCAGACAATGTTATCACGTGACCAAATGCCTTAAAAACCAAGCAAGCTGGACTCACCTGGTTAATATCAAGAAAGATTTTGTTAATGGCGATGACGTGCTGACTGTCATGAGTAGGTCTACAAACGATTCAGAACCATTTAACGGTTTGTAGGAGGTTGAATACTTAATCTGCCAGCTACAAGTACAATAGGTGAGTAGTCACTTGTACCAATTCTGAAATGTCCAACACTCTTCTAAAAATTGAAATTTCGATGACGCGGACTGGTGTCTTATATTATAGCGCATTAGCTGCCATTTTGTTCAATCAGAAGGAAAAGGAAAGTAAAATATAATGCAGTTACCAGGATTTATATCAATTTATGATTACACTGCTACAATGTATATCCCGATCGCATACTATTAAACCCGCTAGTTGCCTCGTTTTCCTTTGCTGGATCTGGCGTCGAAATTGGGGTCGAAAATTTGCGAAATATTCGGAGACGACTTTCCGATTCGTTGTACATGTAGGGTTCAATTTGTGATAGTCGGCGGAAAAAGATCCCCTTTCGTCTCCCTTTGTGCGGGGTTTGAGACAATTGGAGGTTTCTTTCACTTGTCGTAGCGTACGCGTGCTGCACGCCTGAGACCTGTTTCAAATAGTGAGTTTAAGCTAATGGTACCTTTTACCAAATGGAAAATGCATGGAATTAATAAGTCATGCTCAGGCCGCTGACTCACGCGAGTGTTCCAAAAGGCTACGCCTGGGAACTGATTGTTATCCTGTCATTTACAGACAATATGGCGTCTGCTGACAGCAATCTCCTCAAAGAACTTGAATGTCCCATATGTACCGAGACCTATGAGGAACCGAAAGTAGTTGGAAGCTGCTACCACTCGTTGTGTAAAATCTGCCTGGAGACTTATATAAAAACAGCAGCCAGAGGTGGTGAGTTCCCGTGTCCTGTTTGTACAGAGAAATGCCGGGTCCCGTCGGGTGGAGTGGACGAATTCAAATCAGACTTAAAACTTGCAAACATCATTGACAAATACAACGATATTTGGACAGGGTTAACGATGAAATGGAAGAAATGTTCCTACTGTACCGACAAGGGTAAGAATGTTGAGGCCTCCCTTATTTGTCCGCAGTGTAACGGCATCAGTTTATGTGATGACTGTGGCCACAAACACACGGACCATCCAAGGACCGAAAGTCACGATGTCATTTCACTGTGTGGACTTCACGGTAAACCACTCGATCAATTCTGTACAAGCTGTGATCGTCCAATATGTGTCGTCTGCTTTGGTAAACACGTTAAAAAACAAAAACATAGGGTAATCAACTACAGGGACTGGCTCAAAACCAAGAAAGACGAGTTAGAAGAAGGATTTGAAAAGATACAAGCTGCAAAACATCCACTGGTGGCACAGGCAGACGAGCTGAAGAAAATGAAGGAAAAGGCTACCGTGAATTTCAGTGCTGCTGAACATGTTTTGAAAGACGAAATCCTCGCATGTTCAATGGAGGCTAAGTACCTTCGACCAAGGTGGGAGCTGGTGGAACGGGAAAAGTTGGAACACGAAAGGCGGGAGAAGAGGCTACGAGAAATGCAACAGCATCTTGACCAGAATCGGAATACACAGATACATACGATCAAGGCGACCATCAAAGTTGTCAAGGGTATGCAGGAAGAAATTCAAGCTACAAATCCGAAACGCGAAGAATTGTTGTCCGAAACATTGCTCATCAAAGCAGACCTTTTTGAAAATATCAGGCGTACTTACACCAAGGTGATGGAGCTTTCAGATGCTTCCAAAAAAGACTGGGTGACGCCGTTTAGGGAGAGGATGAAAACAAATGATGACTTGTGTGAAGAACTTGTCGCTTCTGTGCGACGATTCTCATCCGCTTCACTATCGTCCAACCTAGGGGTTCCTGATGAGAGTGTAGTGAAAAGTGTCGCATTCATGTCAAAAGATCGCATAGCTGCATCTGTCAAGGTGTGTGGAGAATTCAAGGTGTTGCTAAGGGACTTACTCGCTTCCACTAAGATTATAATGCAAGAGGAGGCAGTCATAGCTGACATTGCTGCATTAGGACAAGATCATCTAGTTGTCCTGAGAAGGCGATCACCGATCCTTACCGTCATGGATGTCGTCAAAGATACGAAGAGGGAAATCGATGTGAAGCTCTCAGATGAGGCGATAAAACAGTTGAGGGCGGTAGAGGTTGTAAGTCATGGAAACTTCTTGGTTTCAGATAGGAATTCCCCACATGATCATGTAATGTTGATAAACAGTGAAGGTAAGGTACTCCAGGATATCGAGATCGGTCGAGGATATCGATTAGCATTCTGTAGAATCACAGGTATTGTGTGTACCAGTACAGCCGACACTATTTCATGCTACCAGGTGGGTGAGAACAGCCTGACTAAGGTCATGTCAGTACCTCATGGGGTGAAGGGGTTCGATTGTTATGACATCTGTTCAGGTACATTTGGGGAGGTATTCATCGTTGGGGTGATGAAAGGTGATAAACCCCGAGAGGTCAGGGTGTATCAACCTGACATTGATGCTGACAAGAAAACAGTGTCGATGAAACAAATAGAAATCAATGGTGAACAGATGAGGGCCAAAGATAATTATCCAAGGTGCTCAGTGAAAGGAAACAGACTGGTGATCGGTTATGATGACAAAGTCCACGTACTTGACCTCTTGGTTTAAGACAAATGCCAGTGGAACATCTCATTGATGTTAGATATGACCACAAACTTAAGCCATGAGTTTATTTCATAATCGATCGCCTGACATCTTTCATGAATGTGTCTGAAATTGCCCTAAAACAGTCGCAGTAAATGTTTTACTAGAGAGCTTCTGCAAGCGCCCGGTTAGGCCATACGACTACGTTTATCTATTGTTTGGGTGCACTCACACAATAGATAAACGTCGTCGTAGAGCCTAACCGGGCGCTTGCAGAAGCTCACTATTCATGGGAAAAAATCAGTGATTGAACATGAATTTGCGTCGACTTTTGCACCAACATTTAAAAGACGATGGGCCGATTTTTTAAACGATGGCTAAGATAACCATCGGGTTTCATTAACCCTCAGTTGACAAACTGTTAATCGAAGTGAATTTTTCGATTTTATGAATCGTTGATAGCCAAACATTCTAAAAGTCAAAAGGTTTACTTTGGTTAATTCACGGTTTGTCAGAAAAGCCGATGGTTAAACCGAGGTTTACCTTAACTATCGTTTAAAAAATCGGCCCAATGTGTGCTGAATGATAATAACGGTGGAATGTAATGCATGGGTGCAGTAATGATATAGTGTGGTCCATATTTACCCATTTAGTTTGGATTACTGTGTTTGGAACAACCTGCAGGTCTGATGTCGTTGCTCTCTTCTCATACTTCGCGTCTCATTAAAGATAATGTATCACGACTTCATTGTTTACATTCAATGTTTGTTAACATGGACGTTTACGTCATGTTATTTTCGACTTTTGGGACATGCAACCCAACAAATTAAATACTTTCGGTATCAAAAGAATTTCTAGAGGGACTTCCCACCGACAAATTAGTGCGGTATGGCATGTTCTCCCGTAGGATTTTTTTGCTAAAGTTGGTTTTTTACTGTTTTGGCTTCAGTGAGGTTGTAACTGCCCAAAAATGACGGGGTGCAAATTTTCTGTCCCTTCCCTCACTTTCTGGGGGACACCAATGGATACAACGACTGAGGTTTGTACAAGAGAATGGGACCCGATGTACAGCTAACTTTTGAACGGTTGGATTTACACCCCATAAATGATGAGTCAAAATACATAAAACGTCATTTCCTAATTAGGTAAACCGCTTAAAAACGCCAAGAATAGGCTTATTTGATTCCAAGGCACCATATTTCTATCTGTTGGTAATACATTAATGGGGTGTAAATCCAACCATTCGAAAGTTAGCTGTACATTGTTTCCCATTCTCCTGTACAAAGCTCAGTTGTTGCGTCCATTGATGTCCAAAAAAACAGCGGACCGTAGTCGTAATGTTTAGCAGCGAGCGCCGAAATATCGCCGGGGGTCCGGGGGGCTCCCGACTTGAAAATCCCCGTCCACAGCAATATAGTTCCTTCTGCAACTAATCCTTCGGTAGATATCAATAGAAATTCACCCGTCATTTGACGGGTACTTTGCTAGTTATTCATAAGACAAAGAAAGACTGGACATAACAAAATGTAAATAAACAATGATTTTCGTGGCCCGCGAAAATACCCGTGATACATTATCTTTAATGAGTTGCTATCTTAATGTTGATCATATGAGTAGAAAAGCGGGCGGGGAGAGGCACGACTCACTCCAGTATCTTATTTGACTGGGCATTGACTTGGTACTGTTTATGAATTAGTGCTTTCAACAAGTAGGTAAATAAAGGCCGGTGTAACGTTTTTGAGTGTTCCCAATCTGTGACTATTCCCCTCCTATTGTCAAACGGAATAAGCAGCGACTTGACAATAGGGGACACACAGAGAAATATGTCGATCTATCTGCAAGTGTTTCCCAAACAATAAGGGGAATACTACACTGTTAGAAATTATTAATTTTACAGTAGTAATTTTGCAGTAATTTTACAGAAAGTGCCTGCAGCAGAGTCCCCAGCACTTTCTGTAAATTTACATCATTTTTAATGGTATGATTCATGTTTTCCTGTATTGGTTGGACTCCATTGGACATCCAATTATGATGCCTTCTGAGATCAGTATGAAAATATAATTTGGTCAGCCTCCAGTCAAGTCTCTCTTAACATTTATTTAAGTCTGTAGTTTTACAGATCACTCTGTAATTTTACAGATCCAGTCCTGGGGACTCTGCTGCACAGATTTTCTGTAAAATCTTCTGTTATTTCTAACAGTGTACTGACACACGGAAACACTGTCAGATGTAACACCGGGACGCGAATTTTTTATTCCCACCACGTTTTGGACTTGGAAAATTTTTCTCCAACATACTGTATAGTATGCGTTAAGGCTGATTCATACTCCGTCCGGATTTTGCGCCGACTATGATCAATTTCACTGCGTGTGCACATTCACGTCGTGGAAACCTGCGATCAGTTTCATGCGCTTGACGGTCCCGCAAGCGAGTATGAATCAGCCCTTAAAGCTGAACTTAATAGATATAAACCCCAAGCGGCAGAGGTAGAAATTACAAACAACCATCCGCCATGTTTTGAACAGCCACCAAACATGAATACACCCTCTCGGACGGTCACAGTTGGTTTCACTCGCCACCACGCTCTTGAACAGTAAAGATCTCAGCACAACCGCCAGATGAGAAAAAACGAAAAATAATCTTTGATGGTTCCGAGATTCGAACCCACCTCCCCCTGATCAGTTCGCCGACCTCTTTCTATTTGCGCCACGAAGACTGCTTGCATACAACGACGCCGATCTACAGTAAAAGCCGTTGTAGTTTTGAAGATCTCCATGAGGAAATAAAGCGATCGGAATTGCCGCTGTGCAAGCAAGCAGTCTTCGTGGCGCATACAGAAAAAGGATCGCCAATCGATCAGGGGTGTGTGGGTTCGAATCT
>NMRB01005347.1:0-13552 GCA_002633025.1 Notospermus geniculatus
GGTCGATTTCCCAGTTCAAGTTTATAAATTGCAGAATTTCCTCAATAGGCCTACCTAGGATGTCTCCCATCATTGGGAATCCCATTATCCGTCATGATTATGACATACATACATCTGTAGGCCTATATTGTATGAGATATGCTGTACCTGTCATGTTAGTCACTGACAGCTAGCTATAGTGTAGGCCCTACTGCGTCGTGTACTAGCTGCGGGGGTCGGTTATAACCCAAATATCATCCTTCTTCTCAACAATGTCATATCTATGACAATTTCTCATCAGAAATGAAATATCAGTCAATTATTTGCAAAGTGTGGAAGAAATAAGCCTCATATCGCTATTTTCCTTACTTTCCTAGCGCAGTAGATCACGTGATTACCCAGTTCAGGCTGTGAAGTGTCCGCGTATTACTTTTTAAGCCAAATTCGGCGTGATGCGGCTCGTGCGGACACAGGTTGGTGCGGGACGTACATGTAGTGAGCGCCACCTGTGAGACACAATGTGAACCACAAAGTGAACCATTCAGCAAATCCAGAAACGGAAACGGCTACAGTCAATCAGTGACCTTGACGGCCGAAGTCGTCTGCTTTCCAACTTTATGGAGATTACCCGGATGTTCTGACGACACAAATTAACGCGATCGCTGATCTGAAATCGCGATTAATTGGGCAAATAAATCCAATGAGTGCACTCTCACCGTTTATGACTGAGCTGTAACACGTTACGGCCCAGATTGGTGCAAGAATGTGTCAAATTTGATATCGTGAGATAAAGTTGGATTGGACTCAAAGTGCCACCGATCGATGATAACCCAAACAGACACTCAACAGATAGGACACTCTTACTATCGAGTCCCATGCGAAACGTTGGACGTGAACAACAGCTTTTACTGATACAAATCGAACGGCTCTTCAAGAATGGACGTCGATAATGCATTGGGAAGTCTGGGGAAGTATGGTGCTTGGCAGTTATGGCATTTCTGCCTCTTCTCATATGCCATGATGATTCCCGCAAGTTTTCAACTACTTGGGATCATCTTCACTGGTAAGTTGAAGGCCTCGATGGTTTTGATATGCCTACGCCTAGATCCTTCACAGAAAAAAAATCGATCTCATCTCGAGATAAAATGAGTCTCCAGCCTACTATTTGTCCCTAAAATGAGTTTCTTTGCTACTCGAACACAGAATGAGTACCAGTTTTCTAAGGCTGGATGGAGCCTTGTACAATAGGAAGGTTTCGCAAATCCGACGTAAAACGAAGTACAAAATACGAAATTAAACTTCACTTCCAGGACCTAATGTATTTCTGGAGATGGTTGCTAACACAAATGTCCCTGCTGCAAGTGCGTCTTTTAGCATGTCATGTAAGACCGAAAGAGTTATCAATGGTGCATCTTGAATTTTTAAATTTCCACTTTGTAGATACGAAATATAGATTTTTCAAAAAAGTTTAATATACACCGTAACTCTATCGGTCTACGTCATACGCTAAAAGACGCACTTTCAGCAGGCGATATTTGTGGTACCAACCATCTCCTGAAATACATTGTAGGCCTACGTTACGTCATGCAAACGAAGTTCAATTTTGTATTCCGTACTTCGTGTTTCATCAAATGTGCGAAACCTCACTAACAGGGAGGTTTCGCAAATCTGACGAAACACGAAGTACGAAATACGAAATTCAACTTCATTTCCAGGACCTAATGTATTTCTGGAGATGGTTGGTACGGCAAATGTCCCTGCTGCCAGTGTGTTTTTTAGCATGTCATGTAAGATCGAAAGAGTTCTGGCGCATCTCGAATTTTTAAATTTCCACTTCGTATCTACAAAGTGGAAACGAAAGATCAATTTCAATGTTATATACACCGTAATTCCGTCGGTCTAACGTCATACGCTAAAAGACGCTCTTGCAGCAGGCGATATTTGTGGTACCAACCATCTCCTGAAATGCATGTACATTACGTTATGGAAATGAAGTCCAACTTCGTATTCCGTACTCGTGTTTCGTCAGATTTGCGAAACCTTACTATTGACGTGCATAAAGCAAGATCGAGCGGTTTATTCTTTGGCTTTGCCCAGGTGCTGTCCCACCTCACCACTGCCGTGTCCAAGACAACTCTTCATTGATATACGTCGAGAAGGAAGGCGAACTGGTCCTGGATAGTTGTCGTATGCTGGATTTTAATGCGACGAATATTACAGAGGGTCAAAACGCATCCGCCGTTCCCTGCACCGATGGATGGACCTATGATGCAGAGTTCGGAAACACCATCGTCTCTCAGGTACATGTAGATACATGTATGTTTAAATTGGCAGTAACAGCATTGCAGGTGTGAAAGGAAAGAATGTGCCCAGGAAAAACTGTCCCAGGAACAAAAGATCCTATTGTTACATTCTAATCTCTGGTGACTGGTTTCTATAGCCATGCACCTTAATCCGTCATTGAACAATAGAAGCGGACACTTTTTACAGGGGGAAATTCTTTACTGTTACACCGGTGTGAAGTGACACACGGTATTCCTTTTAAACCGGACCTGCGTAAAGTTGCGCTGTGCGGCGTACCGAGTACGCCGAAATTAGGCTTCGTACGTTCATGAAATAAATGTTGCTACGCGTTGAACCCACACTCCTTTCACTCTGACGTAGAGTTGCGGGAGTTCGCGAACTCCTACGTAGAGTTGCGAAGAGTTGCGAAGTGCGGCGTACCGACTTCGCCGAGCTCACGCTGCCCGACGCTGTGTCTACGCTGGCCTTCGCGGCAATACGCCGAGGGACGCAAAGGCGTACGTGAGGGGGACGCAAAATATTAAACACGTTTAATTTTTGCGCGCACTTTCGGTGTAGAGCACTGGACGCAGAAAGTACGCAGTTTTTACGCAAGTCTACGCAACACTACGTTACGCCATTCCATACGTAACACTAAGCCAGCCTCAAAGGATTTTTCGTCGGACTGTCGTAGGCCAGCGTACTATTCCAGGGGACTTTGATCCGTGACACACCGGTCATGGTGGAATCATCAGTATAATTCCTCCATGCACCGGTCTATTGGAATTTGCATGACCCGAAGCGAAACAATGAAGGTCACTTGTCGGTTTTGATACCGAATGACCAAATCAACATTTTCACGGCATTAATTTTCAGACGCATGGGTCAGTAGGCCTAGAGTAGTAAATCGTAACCTTGTGTCGAAATGAGATTGTAAAACAGAATGGGCCAATCGCATCAATAAGATCTTATCGAGTTCGTCTGATCAAATCATTATTTAGAACAGTATACAATCAACTGTCACAATGGCATTGGTTGTTTACTTTTCCAGGCCTCTTCTCTACTGTCAAGGGGTAGTCCATTAACGTCGACACCAACACCCCAAATATATCACATTTTTGCCCATATTGATTGGTTAGCACTTCAGGTTAATAGAAAGCTTTGTTTTCCTTGACAGTTGATTGACAGTACGTAATTTGAGCAATTAAAGCAATCGTGTGGTCAGTACAGGTGATAACCTCAACTGCACCCAGTGGCGATTTGTGTGCAAAAAAGAGGTTCGTCACGTGACGTTACACCTAACTAATTTCTCGAATTGCGAGAGAATTTTGAGAAATTTTCTTAAAATGAAACCACGGCTTTTTGTCAGATTTTTCGGGGAATATATATCAAATAAGAATGGTCCATGGACCATGTGTTCACCCGTTTGGACATAATAGTGTAATGGCAGAGAGAGGTACATGTCAGTTATGAGGAATCTGCTGGGTCAAGTCATTCCCAAGTTGCAGGACTTCAATGATTTTTGGGTTATGCTACCTGGCGGCCATATTGGAAGTCCGATCGGGCCAAAACTTCACATGCACATAAAGGTCATCTACAGGGAGCCACATAGCACATTTCAGCGCTCTGGGTCCTGTGGCAGGTTCGTTACTTTTGTAGAACTTTGACCTCTGTGACCTTGAAAAGTAGGTCAAATCAAAAACCCGTTATATATGTTATGGATCCTAATTAGACACACATATGATAAAAATTTGGAGATACATGTAATCCAATCATTAGTTCAGGAGTTATTGCATGTTTTCTGTTTTTCGTTTTGGCCACCTGGAGGCCAAGCCAAGAATTGAATCGGACCGAAACTTGGTGTCATAGGTTATCTTACCTTGGGGTATATATGTTCCAAGTTTCGGATCAATAGCTCCAGCGGTTACGAAACGTGCCCTGCTAACGGACGACGACGACGACGGACGCTGCACCACGACAAAAGCTCACAGGTGAGCTAAAAAATTACACCAATCTGAGAAACTGAAAAATTCGCGCAAATATCCGAAGCTTCCCACTTCAACTCCCTTACAGTCTAAACGTCGTTCCTAACACTATCTTCTTCTTCTTCTTTTTTCCAGTGGGATCTCGTCTGTGAGAATAACTACCTCGCGGAGCTAAGTCAAACACTTTTCGTGATAGGTATGCTTGCGGGGAGTCTCTTTGTGCCCCCTCTAGCAGATAAATTCGGCAGGAAACCCACATTATTACTGTGCCACCTCGTACTTGCGGTGATCAGCTTGATTCCAGCTTTTGCACCGAATTACACTGCATTTGCTGTTTGTAGAGTTTTGCAAGGCATTGTCGGAACGGTGAGTAGTTCTTTGGTGTTACTCAAAATTGGTCCAGAACTACATCGGCGATAGGCGATTTGTCCGCTAGTGCAGACGTTACAGAATAGAGATTGTAAGGCTACAGATAAAAGTGCCCCAAAATAACACAGATTAAGGAAATGAAAGGCCTCGATGAGTAGAACAGAGTGAGATATAAAGAATTAGTGAAAAATATGCCTTTACAAAATTCCTTCTGTCAAAGCCGGGTTTCAGCAGATTTATTCGACGCTGATACCATGAGATAGCCAGGAAAAATTGCTATGTTGGTGCCAATTTTCTGTACCCCATTGGTGTGGAGATAGAAAACTGCTGTCCATTTACTTTTGTCCATGAGTGTACATGTACTCCGCACACGGAAAATTACCTCAATTCATTAAAGCTGCGCTTCCATTACAGCTTTTAGATCCGGTCTTAATACACATGTAGTACCGCATCTAAAATAAGACCGGATATTTCATGGCTTGCGCTTCCACTACTGGATTTGAGGTTAGTAAGTTCGGCTACAGATGGCGATACGTGGAATGAACCGCGTGTTGTTCCTGTACTTTCGAGCATGCGCAATGTCGCAAGCGATCTTAAGCCACCTGTAGCCGATCATAATACTACAAATAGATCCGGACTTATTGCCATTCCACTAGAGAAAACACCATTGTTGATCCGCATCTAATTTAGATTCGGGGTATGATCGGCTATGCTATCCGAGCTTAATAGATCCGCACTTAATAGAACCGGACTTATTAAACACGGAAATTCTGTAATGGAAGCAGAATAAGAACGGACAAATACCGGCTTTTTTGTAGTGGAAGTGCAGCTCATGTTATCCAGTCGATGCATTTTGACCAGTTATGCATTCGCCGTTTCAGGGTGTGATTTCCACCGGTATGATATCAGCCTGTGAACTCTTCCCAGCGAGTAGAAGAACGTTCGCCGGGACGTGGATAGAATTTGGTTGGGCTTTTGGCATGTTTTTACTCTGTTTCTTAGGATACATGATCCGGGAATGGCGCTATCTGCAAATCGCCATAGCACTGATTCCTGCGCTCAGCTTGTCGGGGTTTTGGTAAGATAATGTCGAGAGCTCCAGCTCACTCTGAAAAACGTTGGGTTGAAAATAACCTAACTGACGTACCGGTGCCGTACATGTAGAATGTCATGTCCCCAGATATGAGATGCCCCACAACAATAGATTCTGACGGAATAAGGGCCAGCCGGGCACTGACAAACAGAACTTCTGTTACCAGATGTCCCCTGAACAAAAGAAGCGAGCATCGGATATCGGGGGCATAACACACCTGGGTAAAAGAATCTAGTAATATCCCCCAACAATACATATGGGGTCGTATTCATAAAGCGGTTCTATCATTAGAACCGTCTTAGGCTGGTTACAAGTGTACTTCACCACTACACTTGGAACCGGCCTAAGACGGTCCTAACGATAGAACCGCTTATGAATACGACCTTTACGGATTAAGCGGCACCATTGAATAGAATTCTAGAAAGACCAAAACTTTCAATCATGTGACAAACAATGCAGGGGACATCTGGGCCCGTATGCATAAAGGTGGAATAGGCTTACTCCAGGTATAACTTCATGTTATAACGTAAAGTTATACCTGGAATAAGCTTATTCCACCTTTATGCATACGGGCCCAGGGAGGGTCGGGGCATTAGATTCTATCACACCTGTACTAAAAATTATAAATGAGGCCCACGAAGGGTGATTTCGGTCATTGGCCACCGATTGCAAAGCTAAAATGCATTATGCAGAAACCCATTTATACCCCATTTATAAAATTTAGTGTTAGAAAAACAAAGTGTACAGCGGGCTGTATTCGACTTTTTCAAGGTTTGACAGTTCTCGTCAAACTTCCCTGCGAAGTTGAACGTCGCTCAGTCCATTAATACTGAGGTTTCGCAAATCGGACGAAACAGAAGTACGAAATACATGTACGAAATTTAACTTCATTTCCAGGACCTAATGTATTTCTGGAGATGGTTGGTACCACAAATATCGCCTGCTGCCAGTGCGTCGAGTTTCGATCTATCTTGAATTTTTAGATTTCCACTTCGTAGCTACGAAGTGGAAACGAAAGATAAATTTCCAAGTTTTATAGACACCGCAACCCTATCGGTCTTACGTCATACGCTAAAAGACGCTCTTGCAACAGGCGATATTTGTGGTACTAACCACCTCCTGAAATACATTACGTCATGGAAATAAAGTCCAATTTCGTATTTCGTACTGCGTGTTTCGCCAGGTTTGCGAAACCTCACTATGATGTTTTAGGTTGTGTCCAGAATCTATTCCATGGTTGGTGGCCAACCGCAGAGCCGTACAAGCAGAAAGAATCCTTCACAAAGCAGGAAAGATGAACAAACTTGACTTACCGCCAGTTATACTGAAGGCAGCAAAGAAAGAAATGACGAAAGGAAGTCAAGCCGACGACGAACGGGAGGAACAGTTCGACTGCAAAAAATATTGTGATTGTAAAGAGTGCATGTCGGAATACATCACACTCTTTACACACAGGAAACTAAGGAAAAGCACCATCATCCTTTTTTCTCTTTGGTAATTACAGTAGGCTACTTTCAATGTGCCTCGTTTAAACATGGGCCATTGAACCATCTTTTTTTGAAGATGGGGATTTGGCCTAGTGGTTTAAAGCGTGCTGCCCCTTAGTGCTGGCGGTTGATGCCTTATGCGAGGGTCCGTGGGTTCAATTCTGGTAGGAAGCAATGGCCCGTATTCTACAACGTTCCTTAACGTTAAGGTCGACCTTAAGGCGGGGGCTACCTATAGCTGAGCTCATTCCCTAGTGGCAATCCACGGAACTGGCCTTTGTACGACCAGTCATTCACATTCAGATTAAATCCGATCACCCTGATATACTGTTTTCGAAAACCAATCTTCAGTGTACGTGCCGACCCTAAGTCTTTTGTGTCCACTGCGGGTATTGTTCAGCTCTGTCACTGGTGCTTTGGTCACCAATGGCCGAACAGAGTTTACTCAAAGCGCGCGAATAGTGCAAATCTACATATTAACAAAGAAGTAACTTGCCAGCGGTATGGAAATTTTCAAATTTCCCAAACAAGTTTTCTCTTTTGTGGACACATATATTTGAAAGATTTCTTTTGGATGTTATTGCCATATGTGCATTCCAGGGCAACACGATCGCCTTTTTGGATAGTTGGTCGGGAATACGAAATATTTCAAAAACTGTAAATCAAGCCTTTTTTTGGCATTAAATAGTTTATACCAATTAAATGGAAAGTACTTTCGTAAAAAACGGATCGTTATGCCCTGCAGGCATCAGGCCTGTATGTTACAGACTATGTGGGAAACTGATGTGTCGCATCCCAAGTCTGCAAAATTGTTTGCGAACTCAAATTTTGACAACTTGTTATAACTTAATTAACTCCATCGTAATTGGTCAAAATGAACAATTCTTTCACAGAACGGGAGCATAAAGGTTGTAAAGTGTTTTTCACATTGAACTGGCCAAAGGTACTTAACTGACCTCTTGTCACTAAACTGTAATGGCGTGATCACAAATAATAAATGTTGCACAACCTTCGGCAGCCAGTGTCATGGCTGACTGGCTTTGGCTGACACCGTGAAAGAGCTATACTCGTTTTCAAGTCAGGGATAATCTAGTGTTGTGCAACACCACTACCTTTTGGTAAATGTGATCTGGTCACATTTATGAGTTCAACTAAGTACCTTTGGCCAGTTCAATGTGAAAAACACTTTAGCTAAAACATTTTGTTGACATCAATTAGTTATGAATCCAGACTTTATAGTAGCTCACTGCTTCTCTCCGCTGATCAGTGACCCCTCTCGTGTTTGGACCCCCTAACCCCATTTGGTAAACAGGGCCTTAGAGAATATGTTGCAGAAATACACCTTCCACTTTGACTAATTTTACATAATCTTACATCAGCTGGTGAATCTGAGCCATTTACCTAATTGCACCTTCCACCCGTCTGGTTATAAGTGAGCCATTCCAGTCCTCTACAGATTAAGCCTTCATGTGTATCAAGGCAAGGGTAATGCATAATGGTTACGGCCCAAACATGCTACAAATTTAGCGTTGTAAAATCGTTAATTTTCATCGGATTTGAAAATTTCAAGCAGTTTTTTGATATAACAAAGAATCTCTGTTCAACTGCATAACTTTCTGGCAAGGCAACAACCTATTTCCCATTTTGTTATAAATTAGGCAGACAAGGAAAACAATAGGATTACACATGATTACGCAAAGTCAACATCTCAGCTCTCCAAATCGGACCCCTCTGAAACGCGTTTCACAGGGGTCCGATGGGTCGGTGGAGCCTAAGGGATGTAAATGTAATGCCTGATATTATCACGGTCAACCCACAACGAAAATTATATGGTTTGAAGATCTAGCTCAGGTCCTTTTAATCCCCAAATATTACAATCATCTGAGCTTCTGGATGCGAGTAACAGGATGGTGTATATTGTCGTCTCTTTAAAGGAAAATGGCTTGGATTTCTATTACTGGTGTGACACCTTCACATTAACGGTGATTGTCACCGTTTGCTTAACGCCTCTGGAATAGCTGATGGTAGCATGAGAAATTTAAATTACAAACTTACCGCGTCTTCTCACACTTTCAGGTTCGTCAACAGCCTTGTTTACTTCGGGCTGCAATTCACGTCCGTGACGTTGACCCCAAACCGTTTCCTTAACTTCTTCCTCTACTGTCTTGTAGAAATTCCGGCAGCACTTATGAGTTTTTACTTTCTTCAGAAGTAAGTACGAAGACAGCCAAGCTTGCACCTTGAATATGACTGTCAAAGATTCTGGTGTCGGTTTCATTAGCACTTGGAATGGCACCTGGAATCAGCGTCTTTCCAGAGCTGATTTGGTTTCCTTCTGTCTTGGAAAGGGTAGACAGCTACAACCTCTCAGCAGAAACAAGTCATGTTCCTGGGTAAACCGGAATCTTTTCTTCCCTCGGTGGTCTTCCATTTTCTGTTCTTCACAACCCTCTCTGAGTGGGGAGTGAGAAGAACACGTTCTTGGTCCGACTCGGGTTGCGTTCTCGGCGTTCGAAACTGCCGTTCTCGAGTTGAGTCAGCAGCTCCATGAACTGAGTCAGCACGAGTGTTGTCAAGAACGGGGATTCGAATACGCCCATGGATTTATTCTAGGGTCTGGTAGAATTAATAGGAGCTGTCTGCGAGTTGACCAATAGGTGTCACTACCACCCAATTGAATGCATATAGCGGACCCAGTCATTATTGATCGAGCAGCAATCACGTAGATTTTCCTGTACATTGGTCCGCTAGAACTTTGCTGCTATCTGTTGGCAATATGCGCGGCTGACTGCTCCTATTGCATAATTTTACCTGTTTCACACATTTGTGTTCAAGGATTGGTCGCCGTCTTCCCCTGTGTGTCTTCCACATCCTCGCCGGTCTCTTCCTGATAGCCCTTCTCTTCGTACCACGGAAGACAGCGTCGGGTTCCAGCCTCATCTGGCTTATCGTCACCCTCAACATAATGGGAAGGACGTTCATCACGGCATCCTTCAATTCAGTTATCTTATACACACCTGAATTATTCCCGACAAATTTAAGGTACGTTACCCCCTGCGTTAATAGGGAGGTTTAGAAATCAAACGATAAACGTACATGTTTACGACAACATTAATTTTGTACCGAAAATGCAATATAAAATCTGGTGAAAGTGTAGTATGGTAGTATGAAAAGTAACGCTGTCGTAAAGTTTATGTTTATCGTTTGATTTCTAAACCTCCCTAAAGCGGGTGATCCACTGTTGCGATTTCGGCTTGAGACGGGGTTGCGTTCCCTTGCGGTTACCTTATATGGCAATCGGAAGTCCTTATAAGGTAACCGCAAGGGAACGCAACCCCGTCTCAAGCCAAAATCGCAACAGTGGATCACCCGCTTAATTGACGAGTTATTGAACAAATCAGTGACACAAGGACCCAGTGTAACGTTTTTGAATGTTCCCCATCAAGTGCGGATCTGAAGACCCTGGGTGCGAGGAGGGGGGAACCCTGGCATGCGGAAACACTGGCAGATATACTAGTAAAGCCAAGCGCATATTGACGGCAAATCTCAATGCGGCAGGGGTGGGTGTTTAAAGTCGACTGATCCAGTGCTCCACTACTCGTCATTCAGCCGGGTCAGTCGACTTAAAAATACCCCTACCACATTAAGATTTGTCGTCAATGTGCGCCTTGCCTTACACACGTCCGAGTCCGCTCCGTCAAAAATCGATCAAATGGATTTCTGCATTACAGGGCAGATGCTAATCTACATTGGAAAATGTGCACATACATGTACATGCAGGCCCGTCGGAACAATCCGACAGGTAGCCGAAAGTGGGGGGCTAACGAGCGCCGAAGGCGCGAGGAGTCACAGGCGCCGCTTCGGCGGGGGGTCTGGGGGGCCTCCCCCAGAAAATTTGAAAATTAGAAGCTGTGAGACGCGATTTCCCGCAATTTCAGAGGCCTTCTGGGAGCATGAATTTCGTGGCATGAATTTCGTTTTCATCATAGAGTCACGTCATCAGCTGGTAATTAGACAAGGTCACCTTTCGTGAATTTGCAAAACAAGGTGCTGAAAAAGTGTTCACTGGTAGCGTTTGTTGCCGGCATCACCAAAATAAGTTCAACAACTTTCATGACTTCCACCAACATAATCCGTTTGTGACCTTTGACGAAGTCAACGGCTAACATTCCACTGACAACACCAGTGCGCAGAGATGCCGGGAAGTTGGAGGAGAGAGTGACAAGTTGGTCTCACAGGCGGGATTTGTTCAAGTCATTGAACGGAAGTCTCGCTGAGCCCGCGTTATATGAATATGGCGGTTGTTATGCGCCAGATGGTCTGAGGCGCCTCAGTGGTCGGGCTGAAATGTGGGGGGGCTAAAGCCCCCCACCCCCAGCCCCCCCCTGTTCCGACGGGCCTGACATGTAGCTCTCATGAGAGTGTGACTTACAACAACACGCCTCCCTCACCCTCATCTCATTTTCCAGGTTGACAGGATTCGGACTTACAGCATTTGCAAGAGTAGGTGGAATGATCGCCCCATTTTCAACCTTAATTGTAAGTTATCCCTCTTACAATGTAACAATAGCTCCGGCGATTAAGCATACATTTTAGCGTAATACTTACCAACTTCTCCGTTTTGCGCATTCTGCTTGTCCGTTCCCTATGATATAAGCTAAGGTTACACCTGTTGAAAATACCCGTGTTTTTCCAGACCCGTGTGTACGAAAATCCCGGCGAGAGGTCACACTACTACATTGTAGTTAAGTAGCACGGCGATAGGGGCGCTGCATGCACTGACTCTTCGATCATTTCTGCATTGTCCACATTGTTGGAGGCGCGAAAACGACATCACTTTGGCTGCGCCGTCTGTAGCCGTGCGAAGAACTAATGTAAACACGGGGATTTCGATAAGCACGGCGACCTTGCCGTGTCTCAAAAACCCGTGTTTTTCAGAAACGGGTTTCTCGAAGCCCGGCAATTCAAAGGTGTGACCGCAAAAAACCCGGGGATTTTATGTAGTGTAACCACGACTTATGTGTGGTACCAATAATAAAATTACTTTTTCTACCACGCATTCACATAGGAAACGGACAAGCGCAAAGCGCAAAAAGCAAAGTATGAATCTGCCGTTAGTCTGATGCATAAATTCACCTTTCAGGCCCGTATCATTTCATGGCTCCCGGGCGTTGTGTTCGGCGCGCTCTCCATCGGCGTTGGATTACTAACCCTTTGCTTACCGGAAACACGTCATCGCGCTTTGCCGCAGACGACAGAGGAAATTGACCAATGGGAGGAAGAGGATTGCTGCTCTTGTTTCCGGAACCGGAACTCGAAAGAGAGTCGATGCCACGAAGATGAAAATCACGCTGATTTAGAAGACGACGAAAAGAGAAATGGGGAAAGACCGAGAAAATTCCCATCTCCGTCGAAGGTGGACAAAGAAACATATATATGATGACCCAGTGGTTTGAAGAATGAAGGGTAGGAATTCAGGATCACCTTGTAATGTACATGTACGTCGTATGCGGACCATACGTCGTGGCTTATACGGTGTGGTGCAGAGTGCATGCAATCGGCTGGGTTACACACCAGGCGCGGATCCAGGGGGGCACACCCGGCCCATGCCCCCTCTATTTTGTGGAAAATGTTTAAAATTGACCGGGAAATTTCGAAATTTTGAAAGGATGTTAAAATTTGGCCGAGGTTTTCCACGATGTGCGCTGGCTGTGCCCCCTCTTTGCCCCCTCGATGTGCGCTGGCTGTGCCCCCTCTTTCCCATGATTCTGGGTCCGCCCCTGCAGACCAAAGACTTCTGAAGCTCTTTTCACATACATTTCATTTTGTGCCCATTCGGATGGCTGTTTGAACAAGCCGTGCGAGACCCTGCATCATCCAGGCCTACCTGGGGTAGTGCGTCATTCCGTCGAACTACAGATTTCTACCCCAGGCAGCAATACCCACTACACACTGTTCAAGGTGGCTGTTCCATTTAGTTTACGTGCCAAATATTAGCCACTCAGATTACGCGTTGCAAAAGAGCCTTGGATTGCAAGTTGCGATGTCAGCTGAACAGTGCACTGCAATGGATCGAATCGAGTCAAGTTTCCCGATTTATGTCTCGCAAAATTCTTGGATTTCCAGTAAATTTCCGACATGACGGACAAAACTGTACTTAAAATGTACAACAAAAACTATTTGTATTCCTGTAAGTCAGATTGACAGACGACGCCGGGAGTTTATAAAAGGGGCATTTTGATTGGCCACTCGCGACTAGGACCAAGCCGTGAAATAGAAATGCTGCTATTGACGCCAGGGGTATGAGTGATGAAACAGTAGGTGTAGTCACGCGATGCCCCTGGTGTGCCAGGATG
>NMRB01005350.1:7057-22453 GCA_002633025.1 Notospermus geniculatus
GGGCTCTTATTACCAGCAAAGTGGAATATATCGGGTGGTCATTAAACGCATCGAACTTGGAATTCTGATTTCTCAGAACAACTATCTATTATAAAATATCCTTCAAAATCTTATGATCTGTGCCAAAATACAGTCAGCCAATTTTTGCTCTGTATGTGTCGGTAATTCCGTACTAACCGTAGGTTGTCAAGTTATAAAACTACCAACCGAAGCTATTGTAGACACCCTGGTAACTTGCACCAATATGCTTACTCATAAGATTACTTACCTTCAAGATCATTAACTTTGCCTCTTTTTCTGAAATCTCCATCATTTTTAAACCCTCTCTTTCTCGGGTAAAACTTCGAAAGGTTTTACTTGGAAAACACAAGTGTTTTTTCCATGAAAATAGAAACAGACGAGTCCCGGGTAAGTGGAGTGCGCAGTCGAACATTGACCTTGTTTTGTGTAAAATCTTCAATAATCCCTGTTCATACCTTTCGTACCCCAGATTGCGATATCTCAAGTTTACAACATATTTAATCCCGCTAAGTAGGAGGAAAAAGATACACATGTAGACATGCATGGACTGCCTGTCGTGCATTTTGGGTTCTCTGGTTTATATGCACACCTTCACCTTTCCATGAAAGGAGATAAATCAGCTGATTTTCCTGATATGCCGGTGAAATATCAACGTTCACTCCTTCCTTGAGTAATATTTAAACCATTGTTCAACGAAGTCGTTTCCAGGGATTGAAGTGATACGCTACACTGAGAGAAATAACAGAGGATTTTACAGAAAATTCCTGCAGCAGAGTCTCAGGGACTGGATCTGTAAAATTACAGACTTAAAGAAATGTTAACAGAGACTTGACTGGAGGCTGACCAAATCATATTTTCATACTGCTCTCAGAAAGCATCATTATGGAAAGTCCAATCGAGTCCAACCAATACAGGAAAACATTAATCACACAATGTGTAAAGGCCCGAACCCACTGACGCGTTTTCCCGCACGGGAAAACGCAGCGGCAGAAAATGCTTTGTAAAGAGGCCGCGGACCGAGGAAATAACAAAGAATTTGTCAGGCAACGATGAAACCGCGGCGGGAAAACGCGACAGTGGGTTCAGGCCTTTAAGGCCCATTTCCACAGAAGCGGTAGCGCGAGCGTTTTGACGCTTCGCCCATTGTTTGGGCGCAGAACGGCGGAAAATAACAAAAGATTTGACGCATCACGCAGCGTGAAACGCGTCTGTGGAAACGGGCCTTAAATGGGCTGGAAGGATAAGAGACCAACTTACAGATCGTGCACTTTGAGAAAACCGTAAGAGATATTTCTTTGAAACTAGGCACACATATACCTTGGACCAAAACATAATCAATGACGACAAACTTTGAGATGCAGCTGTTATGTAACACCTATCAACCACCATAGCAACCTATTGTTTTATGGTTTTAGGGGGTTTCCCTTCCCAATGAGGGGTCAAGAATCATTCAGCATGATTGTCTATTGCAGCATAGCTGAGATAAATCCCACTGCATTATTATGACGTAATCTGATTGCATTTGCGGTCACACCTGTGAATGGGATGCCTGCAGAACTAACACTAATACAGTGGAACCCCTCCAAATCGACCACCCATGGGACCGGAGCCAACTGGTCTATTTAGAGGGGTGGTCACTTTAGCCAGGTTGAGGTGGGAGGGGGTATTCATGCAGATTAGTATCACCAGACTGACCATACCAAGTCAACTGTACATTAATTTGGATGCCATTAATTAGTGAACAAACTAAATTTGAGATTTAGGTGAGGACATAAACATGTTCAGGGCTCTTTGACCACATGATTTAGCAACTAAGGTAAGCACTAATTAGCCGATACCCAGTCAATTAGCAACATTTCCTTTGAAATCCAAATTGCCCAGTTTAACTAAAAGTGCCCACTTTGATTGCTAAATCATCAATTATGTTGATTAAGTTGTGGCCAGGAATCATCCAAATTGCTGTGTTTGGCTAAAAATAGTCACCAGCAATAATAAAAGATGAAGACCTTCACAAAATCTTTCGTCTTGGAAGCTTTGTTTGGCTTGGCTAATGGTGTTGTGGCCATGAATGAATGTCATTCTGACCATCTCCATATTCTGAGTGAGGTAATCCATGTGTACATGTACATGTAGATGTCTCTAGTAGTAACAAGGTTAGAATGAAGAGGGAGAATGTATTGTTAAAACAGTTTTTTGCCTCTAACTCCTTTATTATTTGATGAATCATACAACATGCAGTGAGAGATTATTTTCTTTTTGGATAATTAATAAAATGGTCAGGAGTTAAAACATTTTTCATGAGCAGTTAAAGCTCCACTCATGTGAGAAATGACAGAAAAAGTGAACCAATTACTACTAGAGACATCTGGTGGAATAGAAAGTTGCGCAGGTACCCCATTGCCGGACTTCAAGAAACCCGTGTCTCAAAAACACGGGTTTTGGAGACACGGCGAGCTCGCCGTGCTTTTCGAAATCCCCCTGTTTTCGTTAGTTCTCAGCGCGGGTACAGATGGCGCAGCCATTATGTGACGTCGTTTTTGCGCCTCCAAAAATGTGTGCCAATACAGAAATGACCGAAGAGTCAGTGCATGCAGCGCATCTGTCCCTGGGCTTCTTAACTATAATATAGTAGTGTGATCTCTCCCCGGGCTTTTCGTACACACGGGTCTGGAAAAACACGGGTATTTTCTACAGGTGTAACCGTAGCTAGACTAATAATGTCTTACTGTGGGGATCACCAGTGTGAGCCACATCTCGAAACTGTGATAAAACACGTTTATTCCCCAGCGCACCTGGTGGTTAATCCTACAATCCACGAGGAATCCACCTGCTAAAAACAACATGTTGGCAATAATTGACCAGTGCAAACATAATTTATGGAGAACACTTGGCATGGCTGGATAGTAGTCTAATGTTCGCCTTCCGAATAAAAATTTAGAAATAATCTAATTCCCCAAATAGTTTAAAAACAGCGGTATCCGAAGGTTCTCTCCTGATTTTTACCCTAACACAATACGATTACTATATCTAGTTATTTATTTATTGATTGATTGATTGTATGACTACTTTACATTGATTGTATGACTACCTTACATTGAGTTGCGGAGTGCAGATGAAGTGTAAAAATTGCTGCCAAACGTTTACAAACAAGCAGTGAATGGTTGTGTTGACTGTCTCCCCGGGAAACAAATATATTGAAAACCAAGAAATGGGTATCTTATTACAGAGACAGAATCAAAGAAGCGGCCAGTACCATGTGGGCCTAAATAAGAGCAGGATTTGTATTTATTAGCTCACTGGGGTGAGCTATTACGATGGTGCAGCGTCCGTCGTCGGTCGTCGTCGTCCGTTAGCAGGGCACGTTTCATAACCGCTGGAGCTATTGATCTGAAACTTGGTACATATATACCCCTAGGTCAGATGACCCACGACACCAAGTTTCGGTCCGATTCGACTCTCAGTTTGGCCACCAGGTGGCGGAAACCAAAAACACAAAAAGTGCAATAACTCCTGAACTAATGACTAGATCGTCTCCCAATTTTTATCATAGGTGTAGCTAATAAGGATACATAACATATATAACGGGTTTTTGATTTGACCTACTTTTCACGGTCACAGAGGTCAAAGTTCGACAAAAGTGACGAACCTGCCACAGTTTGTCATTATTTCACCGAGCAACTTCATATCTTGCATAAACATGCATTGGAGGGGTACCTTAAAAATACCAAGTTACGGCCGGATTGGACATCCAATATGGCCGCCAGGTGGCATAACCTGAAAATCAAGTAAGTGCTATTACTCAGGAACGGCTTGACGCAGAGTGCTCAAATTTGATATTTACCTCTCTCTAGGTGACCTTTACAAGCACGTCAAATTTCGGCCGGATTAAACTTCCAATATGGCCGCCAGGTGGCGTAACCCGAAAATCATGAAATGTGCTTTAACTCAGGAACAACTTGACCCAGAGCGCTCAAATGTGCTATGTGGCTCCCTCTAGATGACCTTTATGTGCATGTGAAGTTTTGGCCCGATCGGACATCCAATATGGGCGCCAGGTGGCATAACCCAACAATCATTGAAGTCCTGCAACTTGGGAATGACCTGACCCAGATTGCTCATAACTGACATGTACGAGCTCTGTCATTACACTGTTATGTCCAAACGAGTGAGCACATGGTCCATGGACCATTTCATTGTGCTCGCCTTCTCTTTGGTTTTATCAAATCAAGAAACTGAACATTCTCTGGTTCATTCTCGTGGTTTGCGCAGTGGGCGCTGCCATTTTGTGGATCATGTGATTCCTTCACGTGACCAGGTATGCTCCAGAACCGGTGAAATCCATTGCCAGCATGCGTACAGCGGAAGCCACTGAAGACAACCTAGGCCTACAAGCTGCAACCGGTGCCAACGAGTAGAACATGAGCAACTGTTTGGAACTAGCGGCACCGGTCGGCAATAGCATTGCTGGTGCGCGTACATCGGCCTGTTTGAGTATCCGATCAGTTGCTGCTGGTTCCTATGAGTCGCTAACTGTAGACCAGCTCCAGCTGTTCCCTCCAGGTGGCAGTACTGCTCACCGGGGAGGGACCAGCCCCAGACGAAGTATTTTCGTAATCACATCCAGTGTAAAGTGTGAGAATACCCCCCGTATGACAACGCCCGCTTTATTGTTCGGCGGACACTCAAATACAGAAAGACATGTTTATCAGTGCCTCCCTCATCGTCACGTTGCCGCTTATTCCGTCAATCGTTTGTTTGAGGGCATTGGCAAACGGGGGNGGGGTCTTATTACCAGCAAATTGGAATATACCGGTATATCGGGTGGTCACTAAACGCATCGAACTTGGAATTCTGATTTCTCAAAACAACTATCTATTATAATTCAGTGAAATTTGTTACAATATCAGTTCACGATGTTTTGTGCAAAATGGAAATATTTGCTTTGATACCTGTGGTAAAAAAATTAGGGTAAAATGCGATTATGGAATCCTATAAGATATGGGTGATTAAAAAATCCCGAAAAAAAATCCTCCAAAATGTTATGATCTGTGCCAAAATACAGTCAGACAATTTTTGCTCTGTACATGTAGGTAATTCCGTACTAACCGTAGGTTGTCAAGTTATAAAACTACCAACCGAAGCTATTGTAGACACCCTAGTAACTTGCACCAATATGCTTACTCATAAGATTACTTACCTCCAAGATCATTATCTTTGCCTCTTTTTCTGAAATCTCTATCATTTTTAAACCCTCTCTTTCTCGGGTAAAACTTCGAAAGGTTTTACTTGGAAAACACACATGTTTTTTCCATGAATATAGAAACAGTCGAGTCCCGGGTAAGCGGAGTGGGCAGTCGAACACTGACCTTGTTTAGTGTGAAATCTTGAATAATCCTTGTTCATACCTTTCGTACCCCTGATTGCGATATCTCAAGTTTTCAACATATTTAATCCCGCTATTAAGTAGGAGGAAAAAGATAAAAATGTAGACATGCATGGACTGACTGTCGTGCATTTTGGGTTCTCTGGTTTACATGTATACATTCACGTTTCCATAAAAAAAGGAGATAAATCAGCTATTTTTGAAGATTCTCCAGATATGCCGGTGAAATATCAATGTTCTCTCCTTCCGCCAGCAATATTTAAACCATTCAACGAAGTCGTATCCAAGGATGGAGGTGATATGCTATGTTCGATGACAAGATTAAAAAGATAAGACGCAGTACAAAGAAACACTATTTTGGAAACGAAACAAACTCAATTCTACGAGTTTCAGAGTACTACATACTAATAATTTCTTCCTGTGGGATCACCAGTGCAAGCCACATCTCAGAACTGTGATAAAACACATTTATTCCCCAACACACCTGGCGGTTAATCTTACAAACCACGAGGAATCCACCTGCTAAAAACAACATGTTGGCAATAATTGACCAGTGCAAACATAATTTATGGAGAACACTTGGCATGGCTGGATAGTAGTCTAATGTTCGCCTCCCGAATCGAATTTTGAAATAATTACCCCACACTGAAAAACTCTGCTTTGTCAAAATGCCGAACTTACATGTAGGTTCATTGTCCATTATCACCAAACTGAGTATCTAAATTCGCCAAAATGACAAGTCCACGTTCGTCATTTTGACGAACCCTTGACGAACATAAACAAGGGTTCATCAAAATGACGAACGTGGACTTGTCCTCTTGACACACCCGTGTTTATGTTCGTCAAAATGACGAACGTGGACTTGTCATTTTGACGAATTTTGATACTCAGTTTGGTGATAATGGAAAACGACCCTAAGTTCGTCATTTTGATGCAGCAGAGTTTTTTAGTGAGTTTGAAAACAGGGGTATCAGAAGGTTCTGTCATGATTTTTTCCCTACACAAGGATACTATTTCGTGGCCCTGCCTGCCAGAATCGGACGGCCACACCGGATTCGTAACTATCCTATCACGTATCTTCGGTCTATTCAGAGAACGACTGAGCGGTCCACAATGAAAATGATCTGAATATACACACGATATAAACAAAGTTACAATGATCAGCTTTGATTTCACCTCTGAAGAACAACATTCTGATTACTGTTCCAAATTTCGGCGACGCTTGAAATGATCTCATTCATTGGTTTCCTCTCGGGAGGCGCCTGGCCCTTGTATCTTCAAATGAAATGACCCATGGACCATGTGCTCACCCGTTTGAGCATAATAGTGTAATGACAGAGAGAGGTGCATGTCAGTTATGAGCAACCTGGGTCATGTACGAACTCATGTACTAAGAGCTTTGGTCAGTCAAACATTGGGATGTGGCTGACATTGTTTGTAGTTTAAATCAGATCCGCAGTTTCAAGACTTTGTTCCCTGGAAATTACTCGTTTGATGTTGAGTGACTATATCAAAATCTCATTGTGCTCTGTCTCCTCAGCAGCAAACACCAAATAATGTCTAGTGGTTGTTATCGATTGACTCGAGCAGCGATTGTTATCATCATTGATTCGTTCAGTTTCTTTCGGTTTTTAGCTCACCTGGGGTGAGCTCTTGTCGTGGGTCTGCGTCCGTCGTCGTCCGTTAGCAGGGCACGTTTCGTAACCGCTGGAGCTATTGATCTGAAACTTGGTACATTTATACCCCTAGGTCAGATGACTTATGACACCTGACACCAAGTTTGGCCACCAGGTGGCGGAAACTGAAAACACAAAAAGTGCAATAACTCATGAACTGATGACTGGATCCTCTCCAAATTTTTATCATTGGTGCTTCTAATGAGGATGCATGACATAAGTAATGCTATGTTCACACTAGAGCGCGGTCCGTTACGAACGTCACGATTGGCCATTCGTAACTGATCGTGGAATATTTGTTTACTTCTCTGAAGTTTCACGTTTGGATACGAGGTGATGCGAGTCGATACGTTCTGATGCGCTTGGATGCGACATGGTCGCGATTGGTCAATTTCAGGTGGCACGAATGGCGCCACCGTGGTCTTATTCTTGGAGTAATCGTGGTGATCCTATCAGATCGTATCAGATCTTATCACATCATGAGGGCAATCGTGACGGCAATCGTGACAATCTTGTTGATCGTAGGAAATTTTTGAACCGTTCAAAACTTTTATACGATCAATACGATTGCCACGACTGACCTCAAGATCTGAAAAGATCTGATAAGATCTGGTAGGATCGCCACGATTACTCCACGATTAAAATCACGATTTCAATCGTGGCCTGAATCGTTATAGACTATTTGTGAACACAGCACAAAACTGAATCATGAATTTGGTTCAAGACCGCCTCCAAGTATCACGTAGTGAGAAGGGAAGATGCAATATACGGCGCATCTCAACAGAGCGTGGTGTTCGTCTAGTCCACGATTGATCCCAATCACCACGATTCGTAAGCACGATTAGATGCGATCTCTCGCGCTTTGGTACGATTTAATACGATCTGATGCGATGATCACGATTAACAAATTAATCGTGTTGATCGTAGCAAATTTTTAAACCGGCCAAAACTTTCCTACGATCAACACGATTGCCACGACTGACCTCAAGATCCGATACGACCTAATAGGATCGCCACGATTAAGACACGATTTCAATCGTGGCCTGAATCGTGAAAGTGTGAACATAGCATTAGGGGTTTTCGATTTGACCAACTTTTCAAGGTCACAGAGGTCAAAGTTCAGAATTTAGTCATTTGGTGGGGTGTTTGATAACTGCTGGGGCTATTGACTTGAAACTTGGTACATATTCACCCCTATGTCAGGTGACCTACGACACCACCTTGACTACTTCTCGATTGAATATGAACCGTACTGATGAAATTGCCCTCAATAGAACTAGGTGTGATCTTATTTTCAAGAATCATCTATATGCTCATAATTTTACCTCAGTCCCTGATCCTAAGTGTCTTTGTGGCCACCCTTCTCAAACCACTTCACACGTTTTACTTGACTGTCCGTTACTTGACCCGGAACGTCAGATTCTTTTCAATGGGTTGGCAAGCACTGCCTGGTTTTAATCTCGGTTCTTTTTTACAAAACAACAGATCTTATCAAGTTAGCACTCTGCTCTATGGATTATCACACCTTGACACCGCCACAAACAACTCAGTTTTGGTACTCACTTGTTCATTTCTTGATTTCTGTTCACATTTATTTTAAGTTGCCATCTCTCTTAATACCGGTACTTATGTTGTTACATGTTGCTATCCTTTTGTTTTATTCATGTATCTATTCTTGTGTTTGTAATGCCATCTTAGTAACTTTACCTTTGTATTCTGTTTAAGTTTTGTAGTCAAACCAGGGCTAATAATGCTCTGCTTCAGCCCTGGTGTTTTATTTCTTTGTATTTATTTTACTTGAATAAAACTCATTACAAACAAACAAACAATCTAGTCCCAATGTACAGTTGCTCCGCAATGTAGTGCTA
Source organism: Notospermus geniculatus (assembly GCA_002633025.1). NCBI lineage: Eukaryota > Metazoa > Nemertea > Pilidiophora > Heteronemertea > Lineidae > Notospermus > Notospermus geniculatus. The sequence continues at coordinate 16,006 of NMRB01005350.1, forward strand.
CCACGTTGTGCGACGGCCATGTAGAATTAGGGGAATCAACAGATCTGACGAATTGAGCGGAACCTGTATAAAACTGAATGAAATTTGATAATAAATGGAAATTAATTCAGTAATATATTTTTTCAAGTGTTCTACCCCCTATATGCTACACAGGTTATAAAGGAAAAGCTACAACAGCGTCGCCAACGGCAACTAGCCGAACAATTCATGCAGACCATTTTTGTTGTCCTATTTGGATTGCCGACTGTAAAAGGTATTTTCGTGATCCTTTATATTCTGTGGGACACATGAACAGTTATGTTACTTAATTACTTTCTGACGTCATCATCGCTCTGCCCTCGGATGAATTCAACGAATAAGTAATTCGGCACACCTAAAGAAACATGTACAGGGTGTCCCAGGAAAAATCGCAACGGTTAGGAAAGTGGGGTGATTGTGGGGAAACCAAATATCACAGCCATATAAAATAGGTTTTGCCTGATGCGCCAGAGCATAAGTTCATTTTCATACCAATTTCATGTTGGTACAGTTCAGGATGGCTGCACAATCATTGTTGGACTGAGGTGAGGTAAAATGACAATTGCCACATGTTTTAATCCATGAATAATTAACAACACAGCATCTTGATTTCAGAGGTGTTTAATAACAAAATCATAAGAATAGCACTCATGTATGCTTATAGAAGCACAGATACTTTCTGTTAAAAAGCATTTCTGACTGCCGCATGTGCTTATGTAATCAGTCAAAAAAGCCAATTCTGCAGAGGAGCATTCACGAACAGAAAAAAAATGCGACAATTGTCATTTTACCGTACTCCAGTTAAATAATGAATGTACAGCCATCCGGAACTGGAGTAACTTGCAATTGGTATGAAGTGATAGTTCACTCTATGGTGCATATACTGTATCGACTGAATTATCCCGCTCATGGCAAATTCGCACCAATGACACATTCATTGAATATACATTGTACGGGGTCGATGTCACATTTCACAGTGTGGTCGTTTAATTGATCACAGTGCCAGTACCTTTTTATCCGAGAAAATCAAAACCACGGAACAACTTGGTATTTTCAATACAATTTTATTAACACGATTAACCCGTTCTGTTCCTAAAATGAAAAAATTTCTACACCTCATTTGGCATGTCGTCCAAAAAGTCCAGATCAAAATCAACGTCCAGTTCTTCGTTAGGCCTGAAGTCAAGTTCGTCCGGTTGGACTGCAGCGTTACCAGCTTGACCTGTCAAGCCACTCACACTCCATGCGGTATTGACTTGGGAGACAGTACAGGCAAGGGTGGTCGTCTGCGTTCCGCCATTCGTTGCAGACCAGTTTCCATTTCTGCTGATTTGGGACATGTTTCCAGCTCACCGTAATGCCGCAGTCCGTGAAACGGTGGAAGATGCACCCGGGTTTATTGAACTGATCCCTGGCCGATGCACATCACTTGTGCAACCATTGGATTTAACCATAAGCAGGTGTGAAGGGAAAGAATGTCCTAGGAAAAATTGTCCGGGGAGCAAAAGATCCTATTGTTACATTCTAATCTCTGACAATTGGTTTCTATACGCATGCCGCTTATTCCGTCATTCAACAATAGAAGTGGACACTTTTTACAGGGGGACACGTTTTACTGCTACACCTGTTCTTTAAATAACGTAACACGCGCAGGAAATGTAAAACCTGGAAGATTGAAACTAACGATTACGACGGTGTATCACCACAGATTTCCAGGGAAAATGTCATGAACATTATCAGTGCGGCTTTGGCATCAATCACGCCAGAAGCGGTCAATACCGCATGGCGTGTGAGTGGCTTGACAGGTCAAGCGGGTAACGCTGCAGTCCAACCAGACGAACTTGACTAAAGGGCTAAGGAAAAACTGGACATTGATTTTGATCTGGACTTTTTGGACGACATGCCAAATGAGGAATAGATTTTTTTTCATTTTAGGAAGAGAACGGGTTAATCATGTTAATAAAATTGTATTGAAAATAACAACTTGTTCTGTGGTTTTGTCGTTCTCCGATAATAAGGCACTATGATCAATTATTGGAGCTTTAGGTAACAAACAACCATACTGTGAAATGTGACATCGACCCCGTACAATGTATATTCAATGAATGTGTCATTGGCGCGAATTTGCCATAGTGAAATCCAATGATTTTCCCCTTCGCGCACCCGCGTTACCGGTAGCGCCCCCAGGCGGCCTTCGGCCGCCTGGGGGGGGGGGGCGTATAAGGTCGGCCTAGTAGGCCTACCTAGGCCTCCCCCCAGCCTCCAGATTCCACATATAGGCCTAGGGCCTAATATTTTTCAGCTGATTTGGTAATGGAAACACATGGAAAATGTCTGGCAGCGAATAACCGCAAAACAATATCATTGTCTCAAAATATCACAGATTTTGATATTTTCAGATATCACGAAAAAGACATCATATTTCACCGATTTTTTTGTGCAAAGAGTCAATGTCAATCACCTGATCAAATCAGTGCCAAATCTGTTGAAAAAATTTAGAAATAAAAAGTTAATTTTGAATTTATTTGATGGACCTTTTTTAAATTGCCTGTTACCTGGTTACCTGGTTTAACATAGGGCCTACCCGGTCCTACTAAATCTGGGGCTCGGATTGTTTGAAACTTTTGAACAATTTTAGCAGCACTAAGCTTGATAAATATCCATTCCAAGCACTGCAAAACAAAATGTGCAAGCACATCCTGTCTGTAAGCAAGAACACTTCAAATATTGCATCTAGATGTGAATTAGGGCTATATCCAATCGTGTTTGACATCCTTAAGGCAACGCTAAACCATTGGACCTGGTTAGAATCCCTACCAGATGAAAGAATTGTGAAACAAGCACACCTGTGGGAACTCAACAAAATCCAGGGTAACATTTCACAGACAAAAGATCTATGGGCCCATAACATTAGGTTTATCATGCATGATGCCGGCCTTGGCCACCTCTGGAAGGACACCAGGTCACTGGATAGTGCGAAGTCTAAGGATGTCATCAAAAAGATTATTTGTCATTACACAGCTCTCTATGATGAGAACATAAAATCACAATTGATCAACTACCCAAAACTGAGAACCTATCAAGACCTTTTTAATGGCAACAAAATGCAGCCATACTTAAAACTGAGGTCTGGCAGTAGGTTCGCATACCTCTTCTCTACTCTCCGCCTCAGTAGCCACAAACTTCTAATTGAGACTGGCAGATACTCGGGTGTGAAAAGAGAAGAAAGAATCTGTCCATTGTGTAACGGAGTTTTAGTATTTTTTTTGTGTGTGTCGCAGGTTAATAGAGTGTGGACTGTATGTTCTTAAGTGGTTATGGGTGGCTGAGTTGAGCATGAAGGGCCTAGTTCAATTTCTATTCCCTTTTCATGGGTCTTCTTAGGAACTCCTATTATTCAACTTTCTAAACTGAAGTGTCGGATTTCGTTGTGGTCACTGTGTGTGTACTGAGCAGGGGGTAATTGTTGTTGATGGTATAAAAAGGGTGTTAAGCCCAGGCTGGGTGTCTCCCAGATGTGCACAGCAGTGGGGAAGGTTCTCCAGATTTTTAGTTCGATTTAGTTGGTCCAATTTGTGTGTCTGGTGAGCGAGTTGCTCACTATGGGGAAAGAGTAGAGGGTAAGTTGCCACCCTGCCCTGGCCATGCAGAGTGATGCAGTGTATTTAGCTGAGTTTGGAGTGCATATAGTCTCTTCCTGCCCAATTGGGCGTGGTTGTCGCTGACGGGGATCAGAGAGGGAGCGCATTGAGGATGTGGCGTATATGTGCTGCCGTGTAATTAGGGTCCTCTGCCGTCTGGTTGGCATTGACCCTGGCTTCCTTAGGCCACCCTGTCATTTTGTTGGCATTGGCCTCTGTTCTATAGCGCCTAGCAATGTGTATTTGTATGGGCCAGTTGTTGGGTCCCTGGCGTTTGGCCACCCTGTGTTTCACATTGGCCTTGGGACCGGCCTGCGATCCTTCTCTGATTGGCTGTCGGCGGTAGCGGCGCACTTTTGGTTGCAGGAAGTTGGTCTGAAGTGGTAATCGTACTGGTACTAATAAACGTAATTAAGAGAATTTTCATCTTTGTCATGAGTCGCGGACCGGGGTCTGTCTCGAATCCCCTTTAACAGAAAAATCTTAACAGGAGGCTGCTCACTGGTAGTAGCTCGTTACAATTGTGTAAAGAAGAGACTGAGGATGAGGTCCATTTCTTTATGAAGTGTAGATGCTACCAATCCACTCGTGATTTGTTTTTTGAGTCATTAAGAGGGCGTGTAAACCTAGATGGCAAGGGTGACCTACAACAGATGAGTTGCATTCCAAACAGTGATATCCCTGAGGTGATATTAAAAACAGGGAAATATCTGGCCAAGCTATGGGATGATAGGAAAAACCTCTTGCCCTAGAGTGCACTCATCACGCGTACTAAGGCACCCGACTTTGTGCAAATTTCAAATTACAATTACAAATTTCTTCTATTATGTGCATTATCCAAACCGTGCCTTCTTTTGTATACTTGTATATATATGTATCCTTTCCATATGTTTTCTTTTATGCCATAGTATCTCTGTATACATTCAGTGCAAATAAATATTATTATTATTATTAAATAGCGTCAGCAACAAATTTTAGCGTCAACAAGCGTCAGCAACATTAAAGTTGGCGTCAGCAAGGTTTTATAACATCCTCAGGACGCCCTATGTCTCAAAATATTGTTGCAATGGTGTAAACCTGCACTGCTTTAAAGAAAATTAATGAAATTGATGATTATTTTGGCTTTTTCGGGTCAAATTTAATTGCCGACGAATCCTTACTTCAGACTACTTCTAGTTCCCATATTTGCCGCTACAGTCCCGTATGGCGCCACTGTTTCGCTCAGAAATATTTTGAAGAAATGGTAAATTTCTTTTCTAAATCTGCCATCATTATTTTACTGCTGGATGATCGTTAAGCTGTAGTCTAGACCTATTTCAGTGTCCAAAAAGCCTTCCTGAACATATAAAACCTTGCTGACGCCGACTTTTAAGTTGCTGACGCTAAAATTTGTTGCTGACGCTATTAGTAGGACCCGGGCCTAGCCTACCTAACATAACAAAGTTACATAACAAAATTACATAACAAAGGGTTAAAATAAATAGAGCCTAGATTGGCCCAAATAGATGAGATACATGAATACCACACTTTGTTGAAAACCGCATACAATTATCGTGTTTTATCTCGGAGATATTTGAAAAACACGCTGTCCATTTAGATATTGGAAAGACTGTACATGGTAGCCTGTCCCGCGCACTGGTCAGTGAGACCAAGGTCGCGCATGCGCGGTAGGATCTCGTTTGGCGAAATCCATCATGGTGGACGCGTCAGAAAAATTGCCGATTTTTTGATTTTTGAACACAAAATTCACCATGAAATCGGCAATTTTTAGAAGAGTGATGCATCCCGAGTGATGTAGAGTGATTAAATGCAGGTGCCCGTATGTTTCTTTGCCGTTGCCGTGGCGTATTTATTCGAATAATCGTCTTTGAGTCGGCGAGTTGACGGCCGCGCGCAATGCATTGTGGGATTTATCGGACACTTCGGGCCTGACAGGCAAGGTATAGGAATTGAAATCCAATTATTTTCCCCTTCGCGCACCCGCGTTACTGTTAGCGCCCCCAGGCGGCGGCCTTCGGCCGCCTTGGGGGGGGGGGGCGTATGAAAGACATTCTTTCTTTGGAAGGTGTAGTTGNGACCTAGCCTTGGCGGAAGTAAAATGTATCCATCCAGGACATTTTTTGGAGGGACCGAAAATAGCGTCCGCCAGAAAATTAAGGTGTTTTTTGCTATTCGCCAGGCTTATTTTCGATTTATTTGATGGACCCAGGACATTTTTTGGAGGGACCGAAAATAGCGTCCGCCAGAAAATTAAGGTGTTTTTTCCTATTCGCCTGGGGCCTGATTCACATAGCACACGTAAGTTCGCTATCTTAGCACGCTCTAAGTGAACGTTTACGTTTAAGATTAGACACTGGTAAGTTATATTCACAAAATACTTTTAGATCGCTCTTAACTAAAGCGTCAGGCCTAAGTCTTAACTTACCCTTAAGTTAAGATTAATCCTAATGCGTAGCAACACAATCAGCGCTCGATTACGGTACACAACACATGTCTTCTTGCAAGGTGAAGACACTTTGCACTAAGTAAGCACTACGTGAACCTACTGAGTACACGTAGATTTTAAGACATCTTGGGCCTTCACGTAATCTTAAGAGTCCTTCGTGAATAACACGCAAATAGTACGTGTTTGCTTAGAGTGAATTTAAGTACACGTAACCACTAAGTATGCTTTGTGAATCAGGCCCCAGGTTATTTTCGATTTATTTGATGGACCCAGGACATTTTTTGGAGGGACCGAAAATAGCGTCCGCCAGAAAATTAAGGTGTTTTTTCCTATTCGCCAGGCT
>NMRB01005352.1:0-22443 GCA_002633025.1 Notospermus geniculatus
CATCAAGGCTATTACCATGTAATTGTTCCGTTTGTTTAAAGTTCGGAACTTGTTCTTCCACTGTCTGGTACTAGGTCAGCTGAGGGGAGGAAATATGTGGTACAGTATTTGTCAGGTCGGACGGGACGGACATGGTCGCCGATTCTGAATGGGTGTTCCTCTACTACTTCTTGAGAAACTGAGGCCATTTATAGTCCCTACCAATCCTTACAGTGTGGAGGAAGGTCTGCAGGTTAAAGGGAGTTTGACAGAGGAGATTGTTTCAGAACACCTGTGTTGAGAGGACGATGTGACAAGTTGATTCTTTTCTGAATCCCATTGTACCGGGTACTTAAAAAGCCTAGTTCATACTTCGACGCAAGACCATCAGCGTCCGACGTGCGACCAAATCTGGACGCCAACTTTGCGGAATTGATTCATAGTCCAACGTACTTTAGCGAAGGCGAACCGTTATGAAATGACTCAGGTAATTACAATTTCACGTCGGTCGCCAACCAAATCGCACGACGGGGTCGGCGTCGAATGCATGATCGCGCGTCGGTCACCGGTGATGGTCGTGCATCAGAGTATGAATTAGGCTAAAATGAGAATTTGGGGATAATCCAGCTATTCGTCCAGGAGTTATGGCACATTTTGTATTTTCAGTTTTGGCCACCTAGTGGCCAAGCCAAGAATCTAACTAAATGAAACTTGGTGTCTAAGGTCATCTATGAGGAGTACGGTACATAAAGTTTCAGATCAATAGTCCCAATATATGACACCAAGTTGTGATTATGTGAGGAAGATGACCTAATCAGAACTGTTACCACATTTAGATTTTGAATATGGGCCCCATGAACACTAAGTCAGAGGGTCTGATTCTCACACGTTTGGTCCAAAACAAATCCACCGTGATAAACTTGTCCTGGCATCCAAAGCCATTATCCAGACAAGGATGTCGTCTGGGGTTCGCGCATATTTGAGGATTTATTTTGAACCTGTTTTGCTCCCACCGAGGTGAAGGGTCAGACGATGTGGACCCTGGTACGAGCCAGCCCCGGGCGGTCATGGAAATAGATAAGATGATACAATGGCGCGGGTGATGAATAGGAGACCCCGCCCCCACACAGTGTGCCGATCTACTTCTGTGGTCGAGGAAGGTTTTACGAGTGTTGTCGTGGGTTTATGCTTTATTGATGCCAAAACATTATTTCACTACTTCAGATTTTACAAAAATTTCTTTAGTGAAAGTCATTGTGTTGAGTTTTGTCGGTGCTAACTCGGACAGTGGGAGTTTCAATCACACTTTCTCAATTTGTTTGCGGAATACTTCCACAGTGTGTCACCGGAAAGTCCAACCTCTTCATTTGCGGTGATGACTGTGAAAAGGTGAGTTGCATCTGCCTTTTTATACAAAAACACTTCCACCCTTTTAGAGACAAATTACAAACTATTTTCCATTCTTTTGTGGGTGTGGCCCAACTTATAGCACCGACTTCACATCCACATCATCTTCATCTTACCGTGTTGCCCCCTATTGATGACAGAGAGAACTACTTCTCTCCATGCTTGTGAAAATGACCATGATTGCCTCTCCATTGGTGATCTAATCTTGATTGCTGCCTAGTGGGGAATCTTCAGGCCTTGGGGAATTAACAGGCCTTCCTGGTGGTGTCAATGTCATCTGACTTAGCTTGAGGACATTCCTCTTTGACCATGGCATGGAGACATCCAGGAAGGTGTCGTTTACAAAGGCTTCCTCGGAACAGGAAGGTGTCTTTCCTTGTTGGCACTCCCTGTAGATTATCATGGAATGGTAAACAGGTTATTGTACAGTGTGACTCAAAAAAAAACAATGCTGTTGTTTGGAGTCTTTTATCAGGTCAAGACGGGGAATCCAACATCTTGGGATACACCTACTGCCAGGAGGACACCTCTCTATCAAAGACCGAATTCTAGTTATATCTGCCAGGAAGTCTTCAAATATTTCTACTAGTATGTTATCAAAAATAGATATCTGTTTTTGATGTTATAGACATTGAACTTCAATCCATTTAGCTATTTGATTTTGTTCTTAATTGAAGTTCTCTTTTATGGCAAGGATAAACATGACAATGCGACATTTTGCTGTCGCCATTGTTGTTATTTCGCATCCTTATCAAGAAAAGGAAGTAAGATTCTATGAAGTGTCCATCCAATAATGCCAGTGTCGTTGGCTTGTAGAATTATAGAATTTGTTAGCATACATGCCATAACGATTTGTCACATTGCCATGATAACATGTGGTGATAATTTCACCATGAATATAAGTATTTACACTGTGTGTGTTAATCACTTGTTGAAATCGTGTACATTGGAACCTCTTTATCAGTTCGGGACGGCAGGTACTGTACTTATTTGAGAGGTGTCAATGAGAGGCATACGGTAAAAAAGGAACAGATAAAAAAGGTATAGGTAAAAAAGGTATGGTAAAAAAGGTACAGGTAAATAAGGTACTACGTGTAGGTAAAAAGGGTATAATCATTTGATTAAGGTACTAGGGACTGAACTTCAATGTTCTTAACAGAGAGGTGTCCTCCTTGCAGAGGTGTCCACTAAGAGAGGTTCTACTGACAGTAACTGTATTCAGGTTGGAATTGGGGTGAGTTAGGATAGGATATGTTAGGCAGTCAACCATAGATCAGAATCAGTCTGGTGATATTCCTTGTTTTCATACCTCCAAACCTTATATACTCCCCACAGTTTCCAATCACTCAGGACCCGTATGCATAAAGGTGGAACAAGCCTGGTGGCGACAGGGCTCACTAAGTGGAGGGTTAATGAATGGGAGTAACAGAAAATAGATGGACAATTCGAATACTAATTGGTTGTATCACTTTATCAGAATCATCATCATCCACATGTCTAGGCCTAGGCCTATAAATTCCTATTTTCTGAGGAAGTTGGATTTGACGGTTAATGATTAAATGGATTCTAGCCAAGAAAGTACCCCTCTCCAAACACAGTCAATGACTCATCAATAAAGCAACAGACCCTTTACCGCAGGATATTCAAAAGACAAACAGAAACACACACTCCCTCAAAATTTCTTCGCCGCTGGTCAGATGCTAGTAATAACAATTCACTATACACAGTGATACACATTCGCCAAATATAAATAAAAGTGACCTAATTACCACACGCAAGCTCCATATAGCGTAATCCGTGCAGACACGATTGAAGTAAAACAAGCGACCAGGTATGGTTTGGCTAGTCTTGCGTTCTCGGGAAAAAATCCGTCGATTCGGTGTCTTTTTTCTCCACAAAGACGTTATGATCAAATCAAACGGACTGACAACAAAATTTAATGACCACTTGAAGAATTTTTGGACCTAAGTTCCGTACACAATTCAACCCAACTAACTCACGATCGTGCAAATCAAATTCGGCCTATTTTCGTCATCCACAGACCCAACTCATTTCTCATTGCCAGGAAGGAAATCCAGCCTCACGCACGATACGCATCCGCTTTTTCAGCCCACAAAAACCCTAATATCTCAAAAACTATGTAACGTATCAAAATTTCGTTGACCTCAGACAAAACTACATACAATTCGCCGTACATACATACCAAGATCAATAACATTGGACAAAACATGACTCCACAATCGGATGGAAACAAAAAATCAGACACGAAAATAAGGGTCACTTAGTGAGCCAATAAGCTTATTCCAGATATAATTTAACGTTATAACGTGAAGTTATACCTGGAATAAGCTTATTCCACCTTTATGCATATGGCCCCTGGTGTTCTGGAACTGCTGCAGTTTTCTGGAGATGACCAATAGGTGTCACTAGTGTGTGTTAGAGTTGATGCCAAATTTATAGACAGCCAATTAGTAATCTGCTTTCATGACTAATTTGGAGGGCATAGTGATGGATGGTCCTACATACTGTCAGCTCAACTGTAAATTGTGCCTCGCTGCATCATCAGCACCATCTTTTGGTGGTGCTTCAGTTTTTCTGCCAGCAATACCCAGCATTCATTGGAGTTTAACTATGTGACATGGAAATAAATGCAGGGCCAGTCATAGACCTTATGATGTCCACGTGATCTCTGCTGCAACCATCAAAACATGTCTGATTCCACTCACAACAAGCATCCCTTAATCCCGATCTTTAAGGGCCGTGTTGAGAAAAGGGATATTTGTCCAGGGTCGGAGATGTCTTATTGAAAGACAGACCTGCCCTGATCGTCAGAGGGGTCAAACAGATTGTAAAGTTCAACTGATAATAGTGGACTGTCCCTGTGGTCATACCTCTTTAGGGCGCACCTATTGAGATGTAGAGGTCAAGAACACGATCTGATATCAGGAGGAAACTGTACTGTATTGTGTTTTTGAATCCTATTCTTTTGGTTAAAATCAGTTCAAGGAAAAAATCTCAAGTTCCGACAATAGGGTTGAATTCCTGTCTGCTGCCTTGTCCCAGGATCCGGAGTATTATCATAAGGGTTTTTATGCCTCTATGAATGTCATCCAGGGCACCAACCCTGCTTCATACCGCTTTAAACATGTTAAAAATGGTGAAAATTTACCGGCTATTTGATGTAGAATGTCATCCTGAATATGAAACAAGTTTCGGCATAGTTCAACTGAAATTGAACTGTCCAGGACTGATACGTGTCCAAGTGTCATTTCTGTCCGGGCAGGAAACCCACCAAGGTGAATGCGGACATCCTTTTATTGAAAAAAAGAAATGAGGTTTTATGGTGGTCCATTAATGGCAAAACCTTTCATTTACGTTGTTGCACTTTGTCATTCCTCCGTCTTGGCTGTATTATGATTGGACCAAGATTTGACATCAGCAGCCACAGCGATTGTTCCTCCATTCTTTACTAACCCGTGGGTAGATATCTTGCGGTCAAAACCGTGGTAGCGTAGGTGGCCCATTCTCGAGTGACGGGTTTGTCACATTTTTTGAGGTGATGAAAATATTTTGAATTCTTTTGATTTGGATGAAGTTTTTTGGTGGGTTGAGCAACGTCTGGCTGATTCCCACGGTTATCAACATAGTTTGGTTGCAAAAAAACCTGTTTCTATACTTTTGGATGCTGACTTTTGATGTCATACCTCGTGGTACTGTAGAAGGTAACCTCTCTAATGCAGACATCTAGGACTGACCAATGTTGTCTGCAACTGAGAGTATAGTCCTGCTTACAGAGGCCAAAATGAATAGAAATGACAAACCTTGGGCTGAACTTGGGTGTCCTTAATAGAGAGGTTCCACCAAACGGGTGTTAGGTAAGAGAGGTCCTATGCTCCGTCATTTTGTCACCCGATACTTTATAGTTTCATGTTGCACCTCCCCCAAAACTATTGTCAGTGAAAGCCCATGAGAGGTTTCTGCTTGGTGCATCCTCCGATAGCAGGGCTTTGGTCACACTCCACTTCATATACATGTAATACACTCATGAGTGGATGGAGAACCCCTGGTGTGGGAGGATGAGTTCACAAATGTGGTGGCCTATTGATGAAGATGACGAGTGTAGGAGGATGGTAGAATCTTGGGTCGAAAGATCCGTTGATGTTAGAACTTGAGACTGGAAGAGGAACGGAAACCCAGGCGTCTTTCATCCTTCGTCACTGATATCGGGAAATCAAGGAAATCTGTGTATGAGATGGGGTGTGTGGGAGGGTGAAATTAAAAAGACATGAATACTTACGTGCAAGATGTGACTGTGTTGTTTCATTGATGGTTCTGCATTAAACATCACCTGTACATGGACTTTACAAGCATTGATCTAATGGTGAAGTTCTGACGTCACAGTGTTTTGTGCGTTGTTTATTCTAGGGTTCATGGTTCCTGTGATTCCCTGAATCCATTCGATGTAGCCAACCAACCTGAAAGATTTCCCAGTAACGGTACTAGTCGTTGGGGTTTCACCAAATCAAGCGATGCTGCTGTGCTATGAAGCACGCTCTCAAAATCAGTTACAAGGGCTGAATGACACCAGTAATGCCCTTAGGTCTTGGCGCTTTCAAGTTGTAAATGCAGTTTCTTAGATAAACTACTTATGAACTGATCTGTGGAGCAATCTGCTACAAGTTTCTACCCCAACAAACCAAGTTCAGTTGGACTGACAGTGCTTTATGCTGTTGTATGTCAACGTCTCACAATTACCACAATTCATCTTATCAGGCTTCTCTTCTAAGTCACATCTTTATCAAATCAATATATCCCTCTTATCGCCTTATTTCAATAAAAACTCCTGGGCTCGAATTCGTTTTTGCCGAGTCGGCAGATTCTGGAAATAAAGAAAAAATGATTCACTGAAACCGGCAACCTCTTATCATCTTGTAGTTCATGCAGAAGGAAGCCATTTATCAATACTGAATGACAACAGGTGGCGTAATATCAAAACCATGTTTCTCAGGTGTTGCTTGTGAGGTTGAAATCTCACTGCATGGTCAGCAAGTAACCTTTCGTAAAGGACGGCATTTTCTTTGGGATTCCCGCAGGTGTGTCATGAATTTACTTATGGTCATAAAGGCGGACACGTTTTAGTTTTATCAACATAACCTTGAACCACTGATATCGGTAGACATTGATTGAGCATGCTTAATGAACAACAAACATACTGTTAATGTTGCTATTGACACTGACTGTTTACTGACAACATTCGCTGGAGTTAGTTTGTGTGTGCGAAGTAGTCATCGTGTCATCCATTGTAGTTCCTATCATGCCTGTTTCTGGTCATGGGCATTTTTCTGACCAATTTTGGCAACTCCTGATGTTTTGTAATAACACAAACAATATCGTAATAACAGAGAATGGTTGACCTATATTGTACATAGTTCCTAGTGATGCAAGAGGGGGATTCGTCCATTGGCATGAAACCCTTACCCACTGCCTGAATAAGTGGTTCTAGTGGTTAAAACTATTGAATTGAAAGGAACATTCAGGTCCTGATCAATTTCCAACACAAAAGGCAGCCATTGTACAGGACCTGGCTACCATGTGCTGCCCTCTATCATAGTTATGAGCCCCATTGATGAGGGTTTAATCATCCAGCAACCCAAGGCCCTGACAATGTAAGTTGATTTAAAGGCAAATGAAAGGTGGTTGTCCACATGATTGTCTTGCCAATGGGGACGATAGCCGACTTTTTCAATAGGTGTCACTAGTGGTTAAATCTATTGAAATGAAACTGACATCCCGGTCCTGATCAATCTCCGACACAAAAGGCGCCCATTGTATTAGGACCGTGTTTCGGTGTGCTGCCCTCTACCTGTTGAGCTAGCGTCCCCATTACTTGTTGTGTACTGTTGGACATCCTCCCACAGCAGGGCTTTGGTCTCGTTCCTCTTCATACACTCGCACACCCTGCTGTGGGAGGATGGCGGGAGAACTTACCAACTTTGAGTGAATGTGGGTTGCAATAAAAAGCCTGGCACAATTTCAGAACTGTGTGGTTCTATTCTGGGGGCTTCACCGTTCTGTGTCAGATTTGGTAGAGCATCGTGTATGTTTTGGTTCCTGGAGTGGAATGTCTCTCCCCCCTGCAACACAAATGATCAGATGATGATGCTGAAGAAAAAAACAGACGATGGCAGGTTTTCTGTTGAAGGCAGTTCTATATAAACCCAACACAAAACATATCTGACATCTCCACACAGTAAATGGGCATATTTTTCGCTGATGTTGCCTCTTGGCAACCAATGCATGTATGGACTTGTTCCTTTATTATAAATGGTTAATTTTCATGACATCGTGACATATGAGTTATAGTTATGGTTTCTATTGACTCATTAGCATAAATCTGACCTTGACCTTGCCAAGGTCAGAGTGGTGCAATGGCCTGAATGTAGGATTCAAGGAATTCGGCTTGATCACTCTGACCAGGGACTGAAACTAGGCTTATCACCAAGTTTAAAGAAAGAAGGTGTGTGATTGGTCGAGGTGTTAGCAACATATGTTACGTTTGATGAAATTCCAGTTGGCCGAAGTTGAGAAAATGGTCATTAAACTGTCTATAAAAGTGGCTTCTTCCTGCACAAATCAGGACATATGGATATCTGGTCATTGGACTTTGTTGACCTGACAGTTACTTGACCGTGAGCTACATGTAAAAGGATAGGTTGATTTGTGTTTTCTTCACCTATATCAGGTTAGTTTCTGTAACCCCTTCCTTCATTTATAATGTTTTTATCATCAAACCTACCCATATATTGAGGCATTTTTCACTTCATTTCTCATCTCATTGTACTTAGATAGGTAAATCTGGATATTTTTGGTGATTTACATGTTCATCCTCCCACAGCAGTGGTTTTTACCTCGCTCCTCTTCATATGCAGAGTGGATGAAGAGGAGGGAGCTAAAAAAACCTGCTGTGGGAGGGTAGTGCAAGTTGGATGAGAGTAGCACCTCTTGTCATCATTAGTTTGAATAAACTAGTCATTTGCTACATAACATGTCCAGAAAAATATAACCTTCAACCACCACCCAAGACCCCCCCCCCCCAGCCGCCGTGAGCCTTGTCTTCTATATCATTTCATGCCCTAATGGCCGAGTTTGCTTTTGAATTTTGCTGAATCCTTCAACATGTTCAACATTCACCTGTTGGCCGAGGGGTACACAGTATTTTCTCATGTAATCATCAAGAATCTCACCCATTTTACCATCGACTCGGGCCTTTATGTATTATTCTTATAGCCTGTCATTGTACTGGTCTTACTGAGGCCAATGCCCTGTTTGGCCCAAAGGTACCGGTAACTAGTTCTTCGGAGTAACTGATCGGAGAATGAGCTGAACTAGGCCTACCACCACTTTCATTTACATGTAGCCTAATATACCTATCACCAAGAATTCCGTGAATCACGGTTACCACTATGACTAGCATCAGACATTCAGAGGCATTTTCCAGTGATGAACAACGCTAGAACATTCATGACAACCTTGGAAGGTATCCTCATGCTGCAGTTGAGGAAGTTTTTGACTGGGGTGTGAAAGGACTCGAACCTGGCAGGGTTTCTGCCAGAAATATTTTTGAGGGTATGCAGCTCTTCAAAATCAGCAAAAAAACCCATGAAATCAAAGAAAATGGCCCTTTCTGTTCCTTTGAGGGTACTCACAGCGTACCCTACCCTCTGGCGGAAACACTGCCTGGAGGATATGACCTAAAAGTACCCTATGTTTAAAGAGTCAGAGGCCCGTATTTTACAATGCTCCTCAGCGTAAAGGAGTTGAGGAACTCCTTTATGTTGAGGAGCATTCCAAAATACGTCTGCTGAGTGCAGACAGAATGCCAAGCCTTCAATCAAACAAAGTCTCATCCTGTGCCATAGGCCTAGGCGTAATCAATGGCTCTTTGCTCTGGTTAGAGGACCAGTTGGCTACTCTTCTTCATTGCATGGGCTGCAGTGTCTCTGGGATTTGTGAGCAGTGATGTAGGAAGTGAGCACAAGAACCACTGATCACTTCAGGATCCCAAACGTGTGAAGTGTTGCTATCGTCAGGCACTTCAAGTGCTGCCGCCACTAAATTTTGGATTTTCCAAAGTGAGTCACTTGGATCTCGTGCTGACTTGAATCACTGATTTTGTCTGAGCATTTTAATGTTTTAGGTCAGATGAGTGGTCGATTACCAAGGAACATGAAAACAGATCAGAGGCCAGTCTGAACGGTTTTGAAAGACGTAGGCCCATATTCTAGAAGCCTCCTTGACCTTAACTCGAAGCTCTGCCCTGCAAAAGCTAAAGGTAAACCTTAGAATGAAGGAAGCTTCTAGAATACGACGGCCCATTATTTCATATAACCAAAAATAACTTATATAACTTTATACTTAAATTTTTGTTGTTTCTGGACTCTGTGACTTGCTTGGATTATGAAACACCAGTATGTCACTGTTGTGAATTTCACCTTTTTGTAGGCCTGTGCGGTTTGTTTCTCTGGCACAAAAATGCCGTAGGATATAGTCGGTTTTGTCATCAGTGTGTGATGTTTGTCAATACGATTTGGTTGCGACACACATATCTTTTGTGCTTTCCTTTGGTTGAGAACTTCATGTTCCTGGCACCAGGAAGGAACCGCTGGAAGGATAGAGACGCTCTTCTGTTGGTCGATAAATGATTTTTATTTGCCTCACCTCACGGACAATGCAATATCTCCCTCATTCTTACCGGTATATAAAGAGCAGGATGTCTTGGACGGAACATACGTGTGTTTGAGAGGAAGTCATACTCTGCTCCGTATAAACATTGCTGCTTTTGACAGACGACCGTATATTGTCATTTTTGATGCGGGGTCGGAATTGTCTTCCATTTTGTTAAGGTAAATAATAAGGTTCTGTACGATGAGATGATATCTTGGTTCAATCTCAAGAGGGTTTTCATATCTTGGCTGTCCGTTGGTTATTTATTACACCTGAGGTTGTATTACACCTTTTCTACAAGTACCTACCATGCCTATTGCTGTTGACGTAACAAAGATCTGAAACAAAGGACACTTCTTTCCAGGACTTCCGTTGCCGGTGTTCAGTTTGTGCCTTGGGCCAATTGGTCAGTTGGAGATCTGCTGGTATGAAGGGAAAGGGTTACCGGTAATTTAGCATTTAGTTGACTTCTTATGGGCATTTTCTTGTCGTTTCAGATTATACATTAGTTAGTGACTAAAGCAGCAGCCATGACAACCGGTAAGTCATGCAGGGTTATACAATCATTTTTCTGGAGGACGACTTCGGTTATTATTTCATTTTTAGCTCACCTCTGTGAGGTGAGCTTCTCCCATGGTGTGTCGTCCGTCGTCCGTCGTCGTCCGTCGTCCGTCGTCGTTAACAGGGGTGGCACGTTTCTAAACCGCTTGGGTTACAAACTTGAAATTTGGTGTACAGGTACCCTATGGTAAAAACTATCTCTGGACCGAAACTTAGCGCTGCTGCTTGTACACTCTGGCCTGTAGGGGGCGCTTTGTGAAAACATTCTTTCGGCCGTATCTCCTGAACGCGGTTAGCTAGAACCACGAAACTTTTATGGTGGGTTCCTCTGATGAGACTTCATCACATAAATCCCGGGTTTTTGATTTGACCTACTTTTCAAGGTCACAGAGGTCAAAGTTCAAAATTCACTGTTTGGTGGCACATTTCATTGCTATTTGACATAGAGTGTTGTGATTTGGTGTGAAGATATATCTAGGCACCCTGCACGAATGCACCGAATTTAAACCCGATCGGACTTCAAATATGGCCGCCAGGAAGCCATCTTGAAAAATGGACTTTGACCCACATTTTATAAATAGGAGTAGGTAGGATGTTTTAACGTTGCCAAAATATGTATCTAGGTACCGTATAAATATATGGTAAATTTCAGTCAGATTCGACGTCAAATATGGCCGCCAGGGAGCCATCTTGAAAAATGGACTTTGACCCACACCTCATAAATAGTGGGAGCTAGGATGCTTTAACCGTGCCTAAATATGTGTCTTGGTACCATCTACTTATATGCCAAATTTCGGTTCGATTGGACTTCAACATGGCTGCCAGGCGTCCATCTTGAAAAATTTACTTTGGCCATATCTCATCGGTAGTAAATGTTACGATGTTTCTGCACTAATCTTTCACCATTCAGTGTATCACCAGGCTACTCACACTTCATACTCTGTCACAGAGGTGAGCACAATGGCCCTGGCCATTTCATTCTGTGAGACATAGAGACTGTGCGGGCTTTGATGGTGCGATACCTGTCACTTTTGAGGTTTCAGATTTGCCCCCTGCAGTTTCAGATTTGACTCCCTCAAAGTTTCCAATGGCCCTGCTGAAATCGTCAAAAATTGCGCCGGACTTCGTTTCCGTTTCGGTGCCGACTCCGAACCGCAGCTGGTGCGAAAAGTGAATGAGCGAGCTCGAGAATAGTTCGAGTACTCTTTTGCTGAATCCTGAAGGAGCTACACGATCTGGGAAGAGGGCACACAAATCTTTTTGAATTAAATAGATTTTAAAACGCCATTCACGTTTCAAAAGTTTGTTGAAGATGAATCTTGTGCTGCGGCGTCTGCGGGTACTTGGGCACACTTCGACTCTGAAAAGGGGTATTATTTCCTCTTTTGCCACATGATTATGCTAAATTTGTGCATTGTTCGTTTTCAATGAACGAAGAAAACTATATGTAAATTAAGAGTACTAGTAGTGGATTCTAGTGGTTTGATTCAATATGGGTGACTGTTTAGGGGGGTCAAGCTGGTCCGGTGGAGTTTAGCCCTGTCACCTGGAGCTGTCTTCTTAAAAATATTGACTCAAGAGCTGCGGGCTAAATGCAGTTTTAATTATATTTGAATCATTTCACAATCCTAAAAGGATTTTAGGCTTGTTTTTAAAAAAATTGAAACTTCAAAACTTCAATAAAATATCTTACAATTTGTCTTTCAACTAAAAAATCTGTGTGTAACACAATAATCCTGCTGCCTCGATTTCCCGGTCCATTAATGTTTCCATCAATAGATAAGTTTGTGATGAATAAAAGAAAATGTTCCCAGCCCCCAGAAAATCATTATCCAGGTTTTACAACAAATTCGTATCCGATTTTCGCCTATGAAAATATGGCTTCTGAAATATTTAGAGAAGGTATTGTGAGCAAGTTTGTGGTATTCATGGGCACGAATGACTTCTGACTCAGCTACAAAATTTGTTCGCTTTCTGTGTATTTCCATCGTTGCTCAACAGCATGGCTTTATAGGTCAAACGGAAGCAGAAGAAAGCCGTTTTTTGTGGCCCCGTCGCAGCCACTGTGTGTTTTGTCTAAGCAGGCCCGAAACTCAAGTTGCCACCGTGTGTCTCATTGGACTGAGTTACTACCGGTAGTTTGACCGACACCTCGGGTCATTGACTGGTGAATTTGGCATACAGGTAAAACGAGGTGGGTAGGTGGCTTCCTGTCTGAAGGGAATCCATATTTGGGAGATTTTCCCAACACAACAATGAAATATTCAGGCCTACACACTATTTATAGGCCACATACAATCCTTAATTTTGTCTGTCATTCACTCATAATGTTCAGACGATTTGCTTATATTTGTCAACAAATACCATAGGAGAGATTTCGTAAATCTAAAAATACCACGTGAATCAAATAAATGAAATGCCAGATCACTATTACTGAATAAACTGACCAAGTATGGCAGAGAAATGTAAATGTCATATCAGTTGACCTGTAGTTTGTGTACATTGTGTGTGTGAATCCACTGGTGAGTCAGATCTGGTTGGGGTGACACAAGGACACAATACATTCCATGCTAAATTGAACTAAAATGGTCAGGTATGTTGTACTAATTATACATACGAAATACGGTCCTTCTTTGGAGATGTCACGCAAACCATACTACAAGTTAGTGAGTAATAACATCAAGGGTGGACGATTTTCAATGCCTGAGTGGGTCACGTGATTTCCTTCTGAAAAAATCCGCGACTTCCTGATGGTTCTGTCCATTTTATCTATTTCTGGGACAGCAGACGGAATATTTACATATCCTTCCTCAGGTTAGTGAAATGTGATGTCCGCTTTGTATTTTTGATATTCGTGGAATTTGTCTATATGGTCGTGACAACTGAATTTTTTTATTTTTGAGATTATAAAATTAGTCGGGTAAATGGATTGTGATCATTAAGTGATGTTTTGTAGGTTTTAGGTGATTTTGTTAGCAATTCTCCCTTAAAGACATTAGGCCTCAGAGCGATGGGCAAGGGGGGTCTACAGTGGAACCTTCATTTAGCGGACATCCTGGCCAGATACCTCTTTATCATGGACACAAAAGTTCCCCTCAAAATGGCTCATAACTTAACTCAGTGCTTCAGTGTTTTCTTATGTTTAATGATGTATTTTATAGACATGCATATTGGGTGAAAACAAACTTGGATTCTGTCCATAATGTTGGCCATCAAAACTGTCATGTGTCCTGTGGCATTGACCTCATCATGTCATCCTGGTCTGCGGCCATTGGCGTGACTGTTATTACACAGAATGGGATTAATAGGCCTACATACTTCCTGAAATGTGAAGCTTAATGACCTGAATGCCGACCAGATGGCTAAATTCCCCTATTTTGTTTATGCATTTCCTTTGATAACCCCTGAAAAATTTCCTGAAATGTCCTGATTTCCTAATTAGGGGAGATTTTGTCTTCCTGATTGATCCATGGATTTAGCTCCTGATCCTAATCATGAGCTCATTTGACCCGTTGGTTTTCTCCTACACTCGGAAAATTTTGGCTAAAGTTTAGAATCCCCGATCGGAAGTGACGTTACTCCATGGCACACAATGGAAATCCTATTGTACAATGCCGCTTATTCCGTCAATCGATGACCTTTTTTGGGGCACTGATCGGGGATTCTAAACTCGTTCCAAAATTTTCCCCTCTGTCCGATAAGTCCTCCCCCTCCCACAACTTTGGTTTTGCACTTCAATAGCGGAAAGTTGGTGCCGTCAGACACTAAATAAAACAGCTTTTTCCGTGGACATTTTAGAATTCTCAATGCAGGAGGAAACCAGTTGGTCAAAGCGGCATTGTCAGAAAACTGTCATTTCCTCTCACTAGAGGGCGATCGGGCCTAGAATCAATGCAAAATGCCACTCTGAGTCCAAGCCCACTGGGAATACACCATACCAGCACAAAAAGGGTTAAAAGCCAAAGTCTGACAAAAACTGGAAAAAGTGAAAAAGTTCAATGATATGACCCCCAAACTCCCATCAGTTATGGATGCTGCTTTTGGCACGTATTGTGTCGTTCAGGCCACGCTGCCCTCTCCAGGAAAACACTTGAAATTATTCTGTTGACAAATCCATCTTCAGGGATCGCGGTAAGTGCGCCGGCGCACGAATGGCGCGCAGCGTAAGTACGTCAACGCACGCGTGTTGACTTCATTCTCGAGACCTTGTTATAATGGGCAGCACGCCAAACAATATGGGAAACTGGTGCTCAACTTTATGATGAGAATCAAGTTTGAAGTTGGTGAGGTTGGCCATCTGCGGGGCACAAGTAGGTTCCGTGTTGCTCAAACGTTCATTTTTAGCTTACCGTGAGAACCAATTCGCGGTAGATTGGGTGAAATATTCAACAGATATGCCATCTGGAGGTTTGGGGTTTAGAAAAGAGGGGTCTGTTGTTTTCTCCCTTTACATGTTCATTTCAATGTTCAGCTTTATCCAGGTAGTTATGTAACAATTCCAAGTACAGTGCACCCTCGCTCTTACAAACCTCGATTTTACGAACTCCCGGATATTATGAACCCAACGCCTGGCTCCGAAAATTTCATGAAATGTATGTAAATCCTCGCTATTACGAACTCCGCCTTAGAACAAACATAACCCTTGGACCCCGAAGGGTTCGTAATAGCGAGGGGGGACTGTAATTATCTTCTGGACATATAAGGTGTTGCTAAACTGTGGTAAATGTGGCAGTTCAGCCTGTTGTTTAGTGAGTTTTGAGTCTTATTCTTGAGTTGTCACAGCGATTGGCAGCCATCTTGATTCATTCCTCACAATAGACCATTCTCAAATTGACGTTAGCAACAAAGATCTGCACGCTTCTGCCGAAATCTCAACCACAGCCTTGATCTGAAACTGAATGATGTAACGCAGAAAACCCCACGACGGTGACTTCGAAGACATTGCGCCAGAGCCGACCATTGCTGAATCATGGGCTGCGTCACATCACCCGGTTTCAGATCGAGGTTCTGGTTGCGATTTCAGCGGAAGTGCGCAGATAATTCGAGAATCGTCTATCCTGACAAGTTTCGAACAGTCATTCCTATAGCGCAAGTTACACTTGGTGACAAAGGGCTAAATATGGATGTTGCCGTTAAAAGTGTCATCTCACATCTTCGAGATGTTTCCTCACTACATTGTAGTGTAGTGACAAAGGTCCAAGGTGGTAGAGGATCCGGAAAATTCATAAGTTGATCTCAACACAACTAGACCTAGAGCTGTGCATAAAAATCAGCATGTATGCATTATCACTGTTCTATTATGATGAAATGAATTGGGTGTGACTTGTTTTTCTGACGTACATGTAATTATGTAATATCTGTCAAAGCGCATCATAGCAACAGTAATACCAAAAATAAATGGATATGTACCTTTCCTCAGCCTCCATTCCTTGTTGTGCAATCTTCCTGATATCATGATTCGCGGTAAGTCCCGGGATTCGCGGTATATCTTTGGACAAATTTCAAAAGTTCACTCCATCGCATTATTTTATTGCTCAAGTTCATATCACCTCATAGTATTAGCAATATAACAGTACTTGATACCATTGATACGTTTTTGGGGTTATCTGCAGGGCTGAGTATTGTTAGGTAATGTGGAACTTCCCTAAGGACATCTCTCAATAAGGACACTATGGGCTGTATTCTGGAAACTTCCTTAACTCTAAGGTTTTCCTTTTTGTTTGCAGAACACAAAAGCTTAAAGTAGACCTTAGAGTTAAGGAGGCTACTAGAATACGGGCCTAAAACTCCTTCCCAAATCTATAATATCTATAGATTTTCACCTCTGTTATTGGGACAGACGTGAAAATTTAGATGGGGATTTAGCCTAGTGGTTAAGGCGTGCTGCCCCTGAGTGCTGGTGATTGATGCCTTATGCGAGGGTCCGTGGGTTTGACTCCGGTAGGAAGCTACATGTATACCCGGTATGACTTTCACCTTAGAAGCCTGCTAATATTTCATGCCCTCTGTTATTGGGACAACTCCCTATTCGGACATCACTGTCATCCCTGAGGATCCCTGTAGAGAGGTCTCAGTAGGCAGTTCACTGGAACCTCCCTATTAAAGGACACTTTCGGGACTGACATATTATGGTGTCCTAATTTGAGGAGTGTCTGAGGACAAAGATATCTGAGGAACAGGAATTGTTTGAGGAACAGATGACCAATTAAGGACTGAACTCTGCTGTTCTTAATAAAGAGGTACCCTCCTGGCAGAGGTGCAAGTTAAGGGAGGGAGGTTCTACTGTACTTTGCAAAGGGTGCAAACTTGACATTAATGATCCCTGGACACTGTTTTTACAATGACGTTAGTAAAAGTATTCACTTTTCTCTTTCTGGCCATTTATTGTATTCTATTGTCCAACTTGGTACAAATTGTCACTTCCATTTACAAAAATCACAAACTGAAAAATCATCACAAACTGCAAAGAAGTAAGATGTTTGCTGTGTGGAGGTTGTCTGTCGGTGTAGCGCGTTGGTTAAACAGAGAAGTCACGTTTTCCTGCTTTCTCTCTCTCAATTGAAAGAATAATCTTCTGTCCACAGGGGCCAAGATGACAATTACGGTGGAGTTTTAAAAAGATGCTTATTTTCACCATCCGTCCTCTGCTTGCTGGGCCGTGTTTGTCCCTTAGGTTATCAGTGATTCTTTAAACGCTAACTCCCTAACACCACCGCACTGTGATTGGAGTCTCATATTGTGTAGTTGGGACCAAACTAGTGTTTCTTCCAGAAATTTGAAAGGGCAGGGTTTTTTGAAATAAGCAAAGAAAAGGCTAGGGTGAACTGAGAAAATGCATTAGCTGTTCTGAAAAAAGGCAGGGAGCACATTTTGAGGGGCAGGGTGCTGCGCCCTTCAATTTTGATCTAGAAGAAACACTACAAACATTTAAGAACACTGATAACCTCAGGATTGGCAAGGGGAACAAAGAAGCATGGTAGTTTTCCAAACTGGCAAAAGTTCCAACTTGAAGACACCACCTTGTGCTGCATCAAATAACAAGCTCCAAATAAAGTTGTGAACTTTTCAGGATCGTCTCTCTGCAGGGAGTGACCTTTTCTTGCTTCGATAATGAGACTAGTTTTCACTGCCTCTAACTGGCCAGTTTTGCAATTAAGTCTGATTATTTTGTGTTCTTTTTCTTACAGAATCCGACAAACGAAGCCCGACTCCCTCCCCAGTCTCAGAGAACGAGACGTCTGAAACACAGGAGAAGAAATTCAACTTCTCAAATTATAGGTCCAAAGGTGAGTTGAGTTTTTCAGTACCAGATATGAAGAGATGACATCCATAAGAATTCCTCTTCAAATTTCAATTGAGGGGGAAATAATTGTTCAAAAAATGACTCCTTTCTGCGACTGTTTTTGTTTTTGAGGTCCAAACATGTTCAATTGTCTCCTGGGTTTATTGATTTGGTCGTCGTCAGAACCGTCAGTTGATGTTCAAATTTTGAACGCCACAACGACGATGGATTTGGCAAAGATTTGAATCCGGAGACAAGCATATATTCAAATGAGTAACTTTTTGTGAAGGAATCATGAATGATCTTGACACAGTTGTGGGTTACGCTGATGGAAATTGTACGAGATCGGCAGCCGTCTAAATCCTTGAACAAAAACCATTGTGGCGTTGTGAAACTCAAGTGTGCCGTTCAAATGTTGCTTGTTTTTCCGCAAGTTGCAGCTGTCAGTTCTGTGTTGGGTCCTCAGTCGGATCTCGTCAGGTTTTAAGGTGCAAAATTTTCAAATGGTGCGGGCAGGGAACTGCCCGCAGATATCACCCTTGGATTGTCTGAGAATAGAGACGTCTGTACCCGCCAACTGTCAACAATCACTGGTAGTAAATGTTACTTATTCATTAAAAAATCTTGTCATCATGACACCCGCGACACGACAGCCCTTGAAATCATCTCACACTCACAGTGTCCCGCTTTGCAAAAAGTGGTTACATTTATGCCGTGAGAATTTCATCTAAAATGGCGGCATGAAAAGTTCAAACCATCAAGGCATATTAGAAGCTTTGTCTTAGCTCAGTGTGTTGACCCAGTCAAACATAAAAAAACATCGCCATATGCGCCACATCGTGGAGTAACTGTTTACCTTCATCAGCGCGTCTCTGCAAATGTTTGATAACTTTGCGCCGGTGGAAAGATCCTCCGTTTAGGATCTCCCAAAGCCAACAAAGTGGTGAGATATTATGATTTGCCGAGAGTTATTATGACCAGGCCGCCAAATGTCTGAGTACGGAAATGAAAATGTCATTTCCCTTTTAAGATAGGAAGATATGAAATGCTCGTAGGAAATTAAAAATAAATCTTCCGTCGTCGAAAAAGCTTGTTCTGCAAGCCTTCCCCTAAGATGAATAGGATCGGCGGAGAATCGGAAAACGTGCTTCACTCGATCCCGGGCGATATTGTCAACTTACAGCGGGGAGGAAGTCAAGATTATGGCTGCCGGCTATAAGGTCCTAATCCCCGCACAAAAGGTAATAATGTCAGCCTGTCATTTATGGTGGTGGTACGCTAAGCAGCCTTCGAGCGGACGACCATTGTGATTGCGGAGATACTACCTGTTCTCATTCAGGTAATGCAAACGTTGCACACCGAAAACTTTTGCTCATACAGTCGAAAGTAATAGGCCTTATTTACTTCCGTGGCATCTCTCGCCCTTCTGTGTCAACGAAATAGTATGCTCTTTTCTATTTACCAACGTTTCTTTACACCGAGGAAAAACTTACCCGGGCGTGTGAGATCCGTTCTGTTATTTTATGAAGCCAGTTTTCCGGTGTGGCTTAGGGCGTCGTGAAGAACGCATGATAAAGCACATATTAACTCTTGATCTGAAACTTTTTCTTTTTCGTCGACTAGTTAGGAAATTGGATGATGGGAAGGATGGCACTTGGTATTGATAAAAAGTATCGGATTAATCAGTTTAATTGATAATGTGATGATTCCAGGGTTTGGGGGACAAAGGGACGGCGAGGCATTATGCCTGCATCCATCAGGACCTGAGGGGGTTGGTGGTTGCCACAGAAACTGGGGGTCTGTGGGATTCTCTAGCCATGCAGTGTGTCAGAGAATTATGTCATTTTGTCACCCTTCTATCCTTGCCTTTGGGCGACGGGCTGATACAGGTGGGATTGATCTCCCCATCTGAGCCTGCAGGTGCAGAACGCAGAATTGTCTCCCATTGCTTGGCATGAGAGCTGGGGCTGGTGGTGGGGAGGGTTAAGCCCCGGCATTTATGGCAAAGTATGATGCAATATTGGATGTCAGACTTGAATAAGCTCCAAGCTTCTAGATGTTACCAAATCCTTGTTCGCAATGAGGGACTTTATTGTCACTAGGTGACAGCACTGCACTCACAGTTCTGAACAACAAGAAATTGACATGGGGACCGTAACTTGAATAGTTTTCGATAGGTTTCTATGGTAGCGACACCCAATCCAACCAAGGTGGCCAAAAGTTCCCCATTTTCTCGGCTAAACTGATTTCAAGGGTGCTGTTGATATCGATCTTCAGTGTCCCGGTGTCATTTCAACACCCAGTCTCCATTTTATATCGACCACACTGTCAACAATCAAGATCTCGTCTGCACTGACATTTAATGAGCAGACGACCACATCATAAGCAGACGACCGCATCGAGCCGAACAAAGAAGCAAGGTCTGATTATTAAACTTCAGTTGGGTGTAATTTCTCCCGGATTTGTTGATCCTGTCGGCTAAAATATGGTTGCGGATGTTGCCCTCTGTGTCAACCTCATCTTGCTAATTATTGTGAAACTAATTCCGTCTGAGATCACTTCAAAGTGAGGAAACTTTCGACATCTTTATTGTGGCTCTTGGCCTCGGATCACAAACGAAAACCGGATCTTGTCCTGAAATGAAGGCAAATTTGAATGCTTAACAAGTTTATCTCAGTCCTGAAACTGACCCCATAGAACCCCTCCCCCCAAACTTGAACTCCGAGTGAAATCTGTGGATGGGGATTGTGGTACATTAAAACTGCCCTTAACTGACACCTCTGCCAGGAGGACACCTCACTATTATGGACAGCAGAGTTCAGTCCCCATTGGAGGCATCTGTTCATTTTGACCTCTGTAACGAGGACACCTCTCAATCAAGGACACGACCAGGCAGTCCCAAAGTTTTCCTCGATAGGGTGGTTCCACTGTATTCTATCCTTTACACCTCTCCCCCTCAGGCCCTCAACAAACCTCCCGTCCTACTGATGCTACTTTAGGCTTGAGACGGTCCATTATACCTGTCAGTCAAGCCATCGCTGCAAATTCAATTTCAATTTCGGCCTGAGTAGCACGCAAAAAAATCATTGTGTAGTACCAGGCTTATCTTCCTTCCGGCTCAGATCTTTGGAACAAAACCCAGCATTTGTGTAGTTAGGCTATAGCTACCTGATATTTTTAATTCCTTGCATCTTGGATCTGTCAATCCGTCGTTCAGCGGAAGATCAGAAATTTCCCCCGGGATTCCCCTCCTCATAACCACATTAACAAATCGAGCATTGATTACTCACAACCATCGGCCATTAGTCGTAATTAAAATGACACTAGGCTAATGACTGTTGCGCTAGCCACCTCCCCGGGGGATACCACGCCTCTGATTAGCGCTTGCCGTTAACAAGATGTCATGTGCCTAATCTGCATATTTCCTCATCGTTGGAACGAGGGCGACAAGGGACGAAGGAAGCTTAAGTCAATTCATCCTGGTTACTTCCGGAGAAAAGTTTATAAAGATGAGCGCATGGATGGTGTCAGTCATAAAATCAAATTGGCGCTCGTGCGACGTCGCGTATGTCTGCGAGAAAAAGAACGCTTTGTTTCTTTGTTGTGAGTTTAGAATAGCATCCTTCTGTCTGTCTGTCTGTCCGTATGTATGTGCATCATTCATCGCATTTGACCAAGAATGCTCGACCAACATGTTCCGAAATAACATATGATTCATTACTTCCGGTCTGCATTCAAGGCTTGAATGGTCAACAACCTTTATTTCTGACTGACAATATCAGATTTGTGGGTGTTACGATCGTGATGAAGACATTGTCAGATGGTTTCCGTTTTTTCTCGATCTTTTCTTGAAATGCTTGTATCTGTATTAGGAAATGCAACAAATATCACTTCCAGCTTCTTTCAGTATCAGCCTGTCCTTCTATTTTGGTAAATGTGAAGTGCAAATATTCTGTATCTCTGATGCTTCATCCATTCTGAATGATCTTCTAGATGTACAACATGAGCGACATCACTGCCATATGATTTTCTCTAGGGGGGGGGCGATTCAAAAAGGGGGGCGCAAGTTTCACGTTTTGTTAACATCGTCATAGTGACATGTTGAAGAAGATGTTCTGGGTGATTCTAGAGACCCCACCCACAGATGACGCCTTCATTATGTGTGAATCCCCCACCCCATGTCCTGCTGAGCTGGTCTCCTGTTTTGCACTTTCCGAGACAAGTTTACGATTCCAAGTCCTGCTGTTAAACTGGGAAACAGAAGTTCTAACTTTAATTTGTGTTTTTCAGAAATAATCTGCCCTGTCTGAAAATTGACCGTTTGTATCTTTCTAAAGCAATGTAATCTTATGTGTCCTATTTTCCTATCTTTCAGGCATGGACTCAAATATTACTCTGTGGCAGTTCCTGCTTGAACTCCTGCTCAGCAACCAACATCAACATATAATCCAATGGACCAGCAACGAGGGTGAATTCAAACTCGTCAATGC
>NMRB01005354.1:6574-22427 GCA_002633025.1 Notospermus geniculatus
TATATACCCAGGACGACATTTACCCTTTCAGCTCAACTTGCCACCAATCTTCTTGCCATCCACTGCACAGACGAGGTGATATCGCCTTGTTTGATATTGGGCGAACATCGCTGGCGGGAGGATTCCACTTATCGCTGTCCAGCGCACATCTGGGGTAGCCGCATAGAAACTCCGCTAGCGCTAGCGGAGCCCCATCTCCCGATAGTGCTGTACATTTTTCCATGCATTTTAACACCGATAGGCTGTCGAAGCACTGGCGTAGTTTCTATGCGGCTACCCCTGGTGTAGCCGTGATTTGGCTTGCAATCGATCAGGGGTGACAGCACAGAAAGTTCGATAGTGCTTTCGGTGCCTATTGGGGGGGTTTAGTTAAAGGAGCTGGACGTCCAAGTTGTAAACACTCACTCACTGGTTCTCTATCCACGCGACGCATGCGGTGCTGCCACCTATTGTCGGTGATATGTACTGACGTGAATATCGTGAGTGAGTTGCATTGGACCGGGCACCAGTCTAACGATCACGGGGCGCTACTGGTGCTGCCACCTTCACGAAGGAATAAAACTAGTTTGCTGGCCACTGTTTGTAAACAAACCAGTTTGTTTACAACTTGGACGTCGAGCTCCTTAATGGGAAAAAACGTTACAACTAACTGCAGATAGGCGCCAGTTGTAGTGCAATCAGACTTTCTGTGCGGTCGGCCCTGGCCAGTTTTTAGGAGGGCAAAGGTTCAGTATAATCGAACTAAACGAGTTCTATGTGCATATCCTCGATTCACCTTGCACGCATGTTGAGCTGATTCTTCATGATGATATACATGTAGAGGACGTGCAGGTGACATCAACACATCATGTACCGGTACCCAGATCATCTCTCACATTGGACGGCAAATGACGTCGTTGACGCAAGTAGACTGCGTGTGACTTCAACATGACGTCGGCACACTTTGTCGTCGATGTCAGCATGGTGGGCCGCCGGTCAGAAGTGATGTCAAAATGAGCCACTGCATGCTCTCAATAGACTCATGCAGTTCAGTCAAATAACACATGATGCATGGGCATTAATGAATTGCCAAATTTATGGTGTTGACTTGTCTTGGGCAGCAAAAGGGTTAATTTGGAAAGTGAAATGAACTTAAAATGATGTACCGGTAAATAACAAAGATGAAATGGTCCATGGACCATGTGCTCGCTGGGTTGGACATAATAGTCTAATGACAGAGGGAGGTACATATCAGTTACGAGCAATCTGGGTCAAGTCATTCCCAGAAAAGACTGATGATTTTTGGGTTATGCCACCTGGCGGCCATATTGGATGTCCGATCGGGCTGGAACTTCACATGGACATAAAGGTCATCTGCAGGGGACCACATAGCACATTGGAGCGCTTTGGGTCAAGTCGCTCCTGAGTTACAGCACTTTGATGATTTTTGGGTTACGCCACCTGGTGGCCATGTTTGAAGTCAAATCAGGCCGAAATTTGACATGCATGTAAAGGTCATCTAGATGGAGGTAAATATCAAATTTGAGCACTCTGCGTCAAGCCGTTCCTGAGTAATAGCACTTACTTGATTTTCAGGTTACGCCACCTGGCGGCCATATTGGATGTCGAATCGGGCCGAAACTTGGTATTTTTTAAGGTACCCCTCCAATGCATGTTTATGCAAGATATGAAGTTGCTCGGTGAAATAATGACAAACTGTGGCAGGTTCGTCACTTTTGTCGAACTTTGACCTCTGTGACCTTGAAAAGTAGGTCAAATCAAAAACCCGTTATATATGTTATGTATCCTTATTAGCTACACCTATGATAAAAATTTGAAGATGATCTAGTCATTAGTTCAGGAGTTATTGTACTTTTTGTGTTTTTGGTTTCCGCCACCTGGTGGCCAAACTGAGAGTCGAATCGGACCGAAACTTGGTGTCGTGGGTCATCTGACCTAGGGGTATATATGTACCAAGTTTCAGATCAATAGCTCCAGCGGTTACGAAACGTGCCCTGCTAACGGACGACGACAACGACGGACGCTGCACCATCGTAATAGCTCACCCCAGTGAGCTAAAAATGGTTTTGATGAAACCATTTTCATTTTCAGACAGCAGGTTTATCCCATGACCAAGATAAAACATCACACTGTCACATGCAGTGATTATGAGAATACTACCAACACTACCAGGTCTGCAGAACTAAGGGCCGTATGCACCAACGAAGATTATCTTGAACTCAGGTTGAGCCACAGCTTTTCAATGAGGAACCGGAGAACTAAGTCCGTGACGTGGCACTGACGAACAACTCAGTTAAAACTATGACGTCGAAAAAAAAGCCAACGTTATTTGCCATTTAATTCTGAAACTACACCCTACTTCTAGCCATACCTGAGGTAGTCCATTGAATTTCGAATTTTACAAGTTCATCATCAAGTTAAGTAAAGGGTGACTCAATTTATCTGAATGTTTTCAAATGAAAATTCAAGCGGGAACAGACCGAAGAGCAACGTCATTGATTCTGAATGACGTATCACACATAACGTCACGGACGATGTGCAACGTCAGTGACGTTTTCGACGTCGCAGAGTATATCCGCTTTTGTGTTAAAACTGAGTTGTTCTCCAGCGCCTCCTTTGGTCACTCCGGTTTCTCATTGTTCAGGTTTGCCAGGGCATGATGTGACAATGGAAAAGTTGTGGCTCAACCTGAGTTCCAGATACCTAATACTGACGTGTCGCAAATCGGACGAAAGACGAAGTACGAAATACGAAATTCAACT
This sequence comes from Notospermus geniculatus, assembly GCA_002633025.1. Classification (NCBI taxonomy): domain Eukaryota; kingdom Metazoa; phylum Nemertea; class Pilidiophora; order Heteronemertea; family Lineidae; genus Notospermus; species Notospermus geniculatus. The sequence goes on from NMRB01005354.1 coordinate 9,337, forward strand.
TTATTTCCAGGGCTGGGTTGCACAAAACTCATGTTAGTGCTAACTTGGTGTTAGCGCTAATTTTATGTTAAATGACGTAAAAAGACAAGGGATTTTTACGTCATCTAACATAAAGTTAGCACTAACACCAAGTTAGTGCTATCGTGAGTTTTGTGCAACCGGGCCCAGGACATAATGTATTTCAGGAGATGGTTGGTACGATAAGTATCGCCTGCTGCAAGAGCGTCTTTTAGCGTATGACGTTAGACTGATAGAGTTATGGTGTATTTTAAACTTTGGAATTTACCTTTCGTTTCCACTTCGTATCTACGAAGTGGAAATCTGAAAATTCAAGTGCACCATAACTCTTTTGGTCTTACATGACATGCTAAAAGACGCACTGGCAGCAGGGACACTTATGGTACCAACCACCTCCAGAAATACATTAGGTCCTGGAGATGAAGTTGAACTTCGTATTTCGTACTTCGTTTTTCGTCCGATTTGCGAAACCTCCCTAATGTTGTACCATCTACCGACACAATGCCAATGGTATACAGTAGTGGACATAATTATTAGAACAGGAGGAATTCCAGTTCTCATTCAAGGCAAAATTTCCGCTTCTGTATTCCAATATCTATATCAAAAGTATTTGAAGTCAGTCCTAGATATGCACTCCTCTAGCCTGATAGGGTTTTGCTGAATTCAGATACTGGATATCACAAGAACGGTGAAAATATAGAAATTTGACATTTTTCTTGAGATTTGCTATTATCACCATTTTGTCCGGATATTTTTATGGTTCCCGATCAATCAGATCGGGAACCATATTGTGTTTGGTCATGGTGTCTGTGCGTGTGTGTGTCTGTGTGTGTGTAGGTGTGTGTGTCTGTGTGTCCGGTCTGTCACACCTTCATATGTCATCTCCTGGAACAGCTACAGTCTTGGAAACAAGTCCTACCCCTAGGTTTGTCAACCTGGGGAATCCAATGAGCCAAAAATTTTCAATCTCAGATGGCTCCATCATGATGTAATCAACATATCGGACTTGATATTTTGTCTGTCACACCTATATTTGATGGTATAACTTGGCTCCTTCAACACCTATAGCAATGGAAATAAGTTCTACCCTTAGGTTTTCATACCCTAGGAATCGAATGGACTGGTTACTTTTGATCTGAGATGTAGGGGTCATGGTGATATCGATATCACGAATTTGATATTTTCAGATAACTTGCCATATTTTCAACTGAGCAACATGAAACAAGTCTTAGTTCATGCCTACTTATCCAAGGACTGGACTATGTTGAAATTCTCAGCCTCAAGTGTCCGGGTGTTCGAAATATCATGAGATTTTGATATATCAAACTTGATAATTTGAAATATCTCTGCCTGTGGTAAAGGTAGAGGCATGATATCACCCATACTTAGGTTATTGAGGATGCCCATTTCGATTATGCAATGACCTTGATCATCAGAGGTCAAGGTCAAGGTCAGAGGTCAAGGTCGAACTTGAAAATTTCAAATATCTCTACCTGTGGTAATGATAGAGACATGATATCACCCACACTTTAGGTTATTGAGGATGCACATTTCGATTACGCAATGACCTTGATTGTCAGAGGTCAAGGTCAAAGTCAAACATGAAAATTTGTAATTTCTCTGCCTGTGGTAGTGATAGAGACCTGATATCCCCCATACTTAGGTTATTGAGGATGCCCATTCCGATTATGCAATGACCTTGATGATCAGAGGTCAAGGTCAAGGTCATACTTTGATAATTTGATACATCTCTGCCTATGGCAGAGGTGGAAGCATGATATCACCCACTATTAGGTTACTGAGGATGCCCATTTTGATAATGCAATGACCTTGATGATCAGAGGTCAAGGTCAAACCCCTGTCATGCCTGTAAGGTCCTCTTACACAAGCGGGAACCATCAGACATTTACAATGTCATCTTGCTGTAGACTTTTTTCTCTTGCAACAACAAGTTGAATGGGGTTACAATCTGGTGATGTTTGGATGATGATACTGTTCGCCAAAAGCAGGGATTCAACTTTTCATGTTTTTGAGATTTCCCACGATTTTGATATTTTGCAATGTTTATGAAGTGACTGGGTCGAAAGTGTTTTTTTTGCTGGAGTTGATTTAGGACCTTGTTGTCTGCCTGATCCAACTTCATTTTACAGTTGGTGAGCAATACAAAGATTGCTGGATAATGTCAAAATTTTACTGGAAAATATCAAAAACCTGAAACTTGAATATCAGCTGTATGAATATCAACTTCGGTATCCAAACGCTGTCAGATTATACCCCCATTCAATATGTTGTGGCAAGAGAAAAAAATTCCACAAAATATCCAGACAAAAGGGTGATAATAGCAAATCTCAAGAAATATGTCAAATTTTGATATTTTCACCATTCTCATGATATCCAGAATCCAGAAATTTTGCCTTGAATGAGAACTTTAATTCCCCCTGTTCTAATAATTATGTCCACTACTGTACATCCTCCAATCTTAAAAGACTGTATCTCCTCTCAGGATTAGTGGGTGCATGGTCCATTATTGAGGTAACAGCCTTATTTTGTACTAACATGTACACTGCAATGTAGACTCAAGCTATTACTTTAATCGAGCATGCTCCCACTGATTCCTATTGTCGAGACACAGCCTGGGGGACAGACACATGCTCCACACCGAGAATTTTGTGAAAAAATCGAAATGAAAATGAAATGAAACTAAAAAAGACAACATCTACCGGAGTTAGTGCTGCTTGAAGCTGATATATCCGCCGCAGCGCCGGGCTGCATGTTCGTAAGCAACGTACAAAAACTCAGGGCAAGCTTGCGGTTCACTCGTGCTATGTTAGGGTCGGAAGCTGCGTTCACGAGACCAGCAGATAAAGCTAAAAAAGAAGACAACATTTAGATGAGATGACAGAGGAAAGGATGTGATTCCTGAACTCATCTGCCCCGGAGTCCAGCAGACGGCATCTTCTGTCAAAGTTTCCTCGCATCCAATGGTATTGATTGAAAAATATTTGAAGAAAAGTTGTTCCTTTCAACCGTCTAAAGAATGTTTCTTCAAATTCTTTCTCATTCATTCCCAAGGATTTTAGAAAACTTCAGCAGCCAAAGACATAACCTGCTTTTAAAACGTGGGGGCAGGTGAGAATGAAATGGCCAGGGCCATTGTGCTCACCTCTGTGATAAGTCTATGGTGAAGATGGCTCCTTAGCGGCCATATTTGAAGTCCGATTGAGTTCACGAGACCAGCAGATAAAGCTAAAAAAGAAGACAACATTGAGATGAGATGACAGAGGAAAGGATGTGATTCCTGAACTCATCTGCCCCGGAGCCCAGCAGACGGCATCTTCTGTCAAAGTTTTCTCACATCCTATGGTACTGATTGAAAAATATTTGAAGAGAAGTTGTTCCTGTCAACCATCTGAGGAATGGTTCTTCAAATTCTTTCCAATTCAATCCCTAGGATGTCCAGCAGACGGCATCTTCTGTCCAGGCTTTCTCGCATCTTACGGTATTGATTGAAAAATATTTGAAGAAATAAAGAATGTTTCTTCAAATTCTTTCCACTAAAATTCATTCCATGATGACAGGAGAGGATGCGATTTCTGAATGCGAGTCTAGCAGACGGCATCTTTCGTCAAAGTTTTCTCACATCCAATGGTACTGATTGAAAAACATTTGAAGAAAAGTTGTTCCCATCAACCACTTGAAGAATGTTTCTTCAAATTCTTTCCAATTCATTTGCCAAGGATTTTCAAAAACTTCAGCAGAAGATATTGCTTGCTCAAACGTGGGGCCAGAGGAGCAAAGGAAGCCTCAATGTGAGAGTTTACTCAGGCTAGTTGGCTAACAATCAGCAATTCACCATTGTTGGGTTCCATAGGACTTACAGTACAGGTCACAATTGACATCCCTACAGCTTCGCGTAAGTTACGGGTAACTCACGGCTTTGGTTTCGCGTAACTCACTGCGTAACTCGTCTCGTAAGTCACTGCGTAGCTAGCGAAATTCGCGTAACTCACCGCGTATCTCACCTCGTAAGTAACGTGTAACATAGCTTGTGAGTTGTTGCGAAAGTTACGCGTAACCTACGTGAATTTAGGGATGTCAATTGTGACCTGTACTGTATACTGATGTCAGGTGGCACCTATAATTTCCCGCGCCACAACGGAACAGACAGCATCACGTGAAGCATGGTCAGGCTGACAAGTGAAAATGCGTGCACTCATCACGGAACTGGTGGCGCCTGTGTGCAGTATAGTACATTTAAATCATCTGGACCCCGATTGGGCGTATGTCAGTCAAAACCCTAGTAACCGGACAACAATGATTTAATTGGTTCGAAATAGAACATGCAACTAGGCCTTGATTCGAAATTGAACACAGGCATAGGCATGGGATTGGCTGGAAGTGTCCTGTCAATAAAACGCATTTCAACAGCCAGACTTCACCAACAATACCAAGGTCTGCCTGACAACCAAGGGTCCTCCCATCGGGGCCCAGGTTATTTAAATGTATAGAGTCAAGTTGACTGCAAATGGATTGCGCCTGCCAGGATGGCACCATCCTGAAGAAATCAGTTAGCATCGCTCGGTAGCTCGAAAGCGTGCGTGCTGGGGAGCGATCATACGAGGACCTGATTTCTTCAGGATGGCGCGGCACACAAGTTGAACATGTTCAGTCCTTGTGATTCATGAAATCTCTTTGATCGGTGGTGACTGATGCCAATCGCCGCAGGTGAGACACAATCGCAGTTATGTCATACCATATCGGCGACTGATTTGTTCCACGCGGTTGTGGCTCAGACGCAAAATGATCCTGAAAACTCGGCCGCCGCCTGTTCCGTGCCTCGCAAGGAGCCTGACATCTGCTTCACCCATATGCGGGATGTCAGGTCGACCTTGCGATGGCACAGAACAGGCGCAAACTTTTCCGGATCACTCTGCGCCTGAGGCACGACAGCGTGGAACAAATCAGTCGCCGATCTGGTGCGACATGACTGCAGTTGCGTCTCACTTGCGACGATCGGGATCAGTCGCCGATGAAAAAGATCACGAATCGCAAGAGTTGAACCTATTCAACTTCTGTGTCATCCCGACGGGCGTAATCCATTCGTAGGTGACCTGAACATGGTTACAATTCCCTGCGCGCTGATGCTGCTTGTTCCACGATGATCGTACACATGTTCGTTTTTGTGACCTGACCATGATTGCGACACCTGATGCCGACTGTTCCATCGTAGCGCAGGCAATCGCAGTGTGACCTGACATCCGCAATAGAGGTAGCTTGTGCCAGAAACTCTCACGTGGAGTGGCACTTTAGGCTGCCGTTCCATAGAGTTAATGTTTTCACTTTTCCCGTTTCATTTTTCACAATCTTTCATTTAGAGGGTTGGTTCCACAGAATTCACGCCCAACAGAATGAGCATATTCATTCCTCGAGTCACGGGTGATTTTCATTTATTCTCGCATGAAATGAACCGTACTTGTCCGAAGGTAGAAAAATAACGCCTATGGAACCCGCATCATAAGAAATACATTGCCCAATCTTGGGTTCACCCGTGAAACATGACAATAGGAGCTGTCAGCGAGTTGACCACTAGGTGTCACTACGGCCCAATTCAATGCATCTAGCGGACCCAGTCATTATCCATCGAGCAGCAATCACGTAGATTTTCCTGTACATTGGTCCGCTAAGACTTTGCTGCCATCTGTTGGCAATATGCGCGGCTGACTGCTCCTATTCACACGTGAAACGTGCAAAAACCGTGAAAACGTGAACTTTATGGAACGGGAGCCTTAGGGTATGAGGCGCCATGTGGGAATTTAATTGTTTACCAAAATTATTTGAAATAATATCATTGTTTCAAACCATAAATGTACGTATTTTGACTTAGACGACGACGACGGACGACGACGACGGACGACGACGGACGACGGACGACACACCATGAGAGAAGCTCACCTCACAGAGGTGAGCTAAAAAGGTGGTCCTCAATGTGAGTTTTCTCGTCTGATTTGGCTAACAATGACCAATTCACCACTGTTGGGTTCCATAGGACTTATACTGATGTCAGGTGGCACCTATAATTTCCCGCGCCACAACGGAACAGGTGGTATCACGTAAAGCATGGTCAGACTGCACAATTGAAAATGCGTGCACTCATCACGGAACTGGTGGCGCCTGCGTGCAGAATAGTACGTTTAAATCATCTGGACCCCGATTGGGCGTATGTCAGTCAAACCCCTAGTAACCGGACAACAATGAATTTATTGGTTCGAAATAGAACATGCAACTAGGCCTTGATTCAAAATTGAACACAGGCATAGGCATGGGATTGGCTGGAAGTGTCCTGTCAATAAAATGCATTTCAATAGCCAGACTTCACCAATAATACCAAGGTCTGCCTGACAACCAGGGTCCTCCCATCGGGGCCCAGATTATTTAAATGTATAGAGCCAAGTTGACTGCAAATGGATTGTGCCTGCCAGGATGGCACCATCCTGAAGAAATCAGGTCCTCCCAAGCTGGAAAGCGTGAGTGCTGGGGACCGACGCTACAATGAGGACCTGATTTCGTCAAAATGGGATGGCACAGAAGTTGAACATGTTCAACTCTTGCGATTCATGATCTCTTTGATGGGTGGTGACTGATGCCAATCGTCGCAGGCGAGATGCAATCGCAGTCATGTCACACCATATCGGCGACTGATTTGTTCCATGTGATTGTGGCTCAGACGTAAAATGATCCGGTAAAGTCAGCCGCCGCCTGTTCCGTGCCTCGCAAGGAGCCTGACATCCGCTTCACCCATATGCGGATGTCAGGTCGACCTTGCGATGGCACAGAACAGGCACAAACTGACTTTTCCGGATCACTTTGCGTCTGAGGCACGACAACGTGGAACAAATCAGTCGCCGGTCTGGTGTGACATGACTGCAGTTGTGTCTCACTTGCGACGATCGGGATCAGTCGCTGATAAAGATCACGAATCGCAAGAGTTGAACCTGTTCAACTTCAGTGTCATCCCAACAGGCATAATCCATTCGCAGGTGACCTGAACACGGTTACGATTCCCTGCGCGCTGATGCTGCTTGTTCCACGATCGTACACATTTTCGTTTTTGTGACCTGACCATGATTGCGACACCTGATGCCGACTGTTCCGTCGTAGCGCAGGCAATCGCAGTGTGACCTGACATCCGCAATAGAGGTAGCTTGTGCCAGAAACTCTCACATGGAGTGTCACTTCAGGGTGGGATTAATGGAAATGAATGAATGTGAAACAATCATAAATTGATCTATTTATGATACAATACAACATCAACTCTGGTTTGTAGAATATCAAAGTTTCATCAGCGGACAGGAACATGCAAATGATGAAGACATGAAGTTTGTGTAGGTTTCTAAAGGCTTTTCAAGGCCAAAAGATCAAAATCAAGGTCAATGTTTTGTGAATGAATGGAAAAAGCACAAACTTTTTCGCATGAAGTATATATGTGACCCGCTCTGGCGAAAACAGTCGCATGACGCTCAGAAGGTGAGCCTAAACGAACCGAGATGACACCAGGAGAGAATGGAAGAAATAGATTCTTTCAGATTTCATAATAGGCAGACAATACTGAAACTGACAAACATTTTGGTCTCAACCTGCCAAGGTAAAAGTGACATGCTCTGGTTTTGCCAGAGCGGATCACATATGTAGGCCTACAGTGGAATCTCTCTATTAAGGACACCTCTGAGACTGACAAATGCTGTCCTTAATTAAGATTTGGCGGCCATCTTGGACGCCATCTTGGATTTATGTAAAGCAAGGATGGGTTCAACAGTGAAAATGATGGCTTTATTGAACTCCTTGGGCCTCAAAACCCTGGGGTAGGAACAAGAATTATCATGATACACGTAGCTCATATATTAATAATAAGCAAAAAGTCAATCTCCAGAATTCACAAATTTTCGACCCCAACCGGGGTCTTTTTCAAGTGGAACTTTACAATCTGAAACTCTAGAAAAGACTAAGCTGAAACCCGAATGTAGAACTACATAACCTGTGTAGACAGGATGAGTACGCAATTAAGAATAGTGTCCAAGCCTTCCCTTAATTGCGTACTCATCCTGTTTACACAGGTTATGTAGTTCTACATTCGGGTTTCAGCTCAGTCTTTTCTAGAGTCTCAGATTGTAAAGTTCCACTTGAAAAAGACCCCGATTGGGGTCGAAAATTTGTGAATTCTGGAGATTGACTTTTTGCTTATTATTATTTTGTATAAAACCTCTCTAACAAAGGTTTAGTGTCCTTCCTAGAGCTGTGTGAAATTTCATTAAAATTGATTATTTCCTTCGGGTAGATATTGCGTGGTGGTTCTGCCTCAAATGTACACGAAATGTACAGGCGGTGTATTACTGTACTTAGCCCATATTGCACATTTTGTACATGGAGCCATCTAGTGACTTTTTATTGAACTAGTGCATCCGTCCAGTTTGTAGCCTCGTGGTCAACCCCTGGAGCTATCGACTTGAAACTTCACGCACATGTAATTCAGGGTCATGGATCTCCACAAACTAATTTTCGTGGAAACTTGATTTTCCATTCTGCCACTATGGGGGCAAAACTGAAAACATTTTAAGTGCGATTCAACCTTAACCGTTGGTCGGATCCTCACCAAATTTTCATCATAGGTGCGCCATTAGGTAAACAGAGCCTTAGGAAATTTGTTGCAGAAATACACCTTCCTACATTGATTCATTTTACGTAATCTTACATTATCTGGTTGATCTGAGCTAATGACCTAATTGCACCTTGCACCCCTCTGGTTATAAGTGAGCAATGCCAATCATCTAAAGTTGGACAGATTAAGCAATCATGTGCATCAAGGCAAGGGGGAATGCATAATGGCTACGGCCCAAACATGCTACAAATGTAGCATTGTGAAACCGTTATTATTCATCGGATTTGAACTTTAAAAGTGTTTTTGATATAACAAAGAATTCTCTGTTCAACTGCATAACTTTTCGGCAATGCAACAGCCTATTTTCCATTTAGTTATAAATTAGGCAGAGAAAGAAAACAATAGGATCGGGCTAATCAACATCTCAGCTCTCTAAATTCGACCCCTCTGAAACGGGTTTCACAGGGGTCCGATGGGTCGTTGGAGCCTAAGGGATGTAAATGTAATGGTCTAATGAGGACTACATGATATGTAGGGCCTAATACGGGTTTTTGGTTTCTTCTTTTTCAAGGTCACAGAGGTAAAAGTTCAAAATTTTGCAGTTAGATAGCAAGTTGCTATTTGATCTAGAGTGTTCTAATTTGGTGAGATGATGCACCGGTATCTAGATACCATCTATGTGCACAACAACTTTTGCCCGAACAAAATTGCCATTGGGCCATATCTCATAAACTGCTGTTGCTAGAATGTTTGACCTTGAAAGAGTGGGTAGGCTACCCTCAATGTATACGGCAGGTTTTGGCTAGATTGGACTTCAAATGTTGCTGCCAATCACCTATCCTGAAAACTGGATTTCAGCCCATATGTCACACAGGTGAGTACATGGTCCCTGGACCATTCCATTTCGGTAAATATATTGGTCCTTCATTTGTACACATTTACCTTCTTTATTTTCCACCGCCGCACGAGCCTCCACAACCATTTCACTTGCGATCGTAAAAGACAATAATACGCATAAAGACCATGTACATGTACTTCGATGGTTGGGCAATGCTGAAATGATAGATGGCATCCTTCGTACACCTAAAGCTTCGTTTTTTGGTTACGGAGCTGGATAACCAACAGGCTGAATCCGGCTTAACAAGCCCGAAAAAACAAAAGCAAACGCTATTGAAAAAAGACCATGATGCAGGCTTCGTTGAGCACTGGGGGCGAGGTTGTCCGTGTTCCGATAATTCACGGCCCCACGAAAAATGCCCTGCGTGACTGAAAAGACTCAGGAATCCCCATGCTTCATGTACGTGTACCAGCCAGACAGCTGTATTCGTTCCATCTTGCAAGCTGCACGTCGGACATAAATACAGTGCAAACAACATTAGGCGTCGGACATAGTGATGAATCGGGATTATGGATCTTTTTTCGTGTGCACATACTATTTCTTATAAGATGGTCTTCTGCACATGTGAAAATTTGTGCAGAAGAAAAAAAACTGGTGCAGAAGAAATTGGTGCACAAGAAATAAATCTCTTAATGGGCCTTCAAATGCACTGAATAAGCAGCAGTCATGTTCCTGATCTGGCAAGGGACAATATTTGCACCAGGAAGATTCACAGGGATGGCTTTTTAAGTCAGCACATGTGCACAGGTGCACAAGATCTCAGACGTCCATTTTGTGAATGGAATCCGAGCACTTAAGTTGGACATAAATTGCCTCTGCACCTATTTTTTTGTGATAACAAATTATGATTCACTGGGTTGTAATATAGTGAAATAAAACGACTTGCCTTTGCACATATGTTCACATGAAAAAATTGAACCACAAGGTCTAACTGTTGGGAAAAATTGTTGCACAAGGGTCGATTTATCAACACGGACATACATGGTTTCTGTGTAGCCGCGTGGGTATGACCAAAACGTGTCGGCTTGATTCAGTGCTAGCAAAAGAACGGTACTGAAAAAATATGGCGGGCAGGTCATTTTATCAAGTAGCCGGTGCAGCCCCAGTCCGTGACTCTACCGCTCAGTGTTCGTGAATCTGTCTTGTCTGTGAGTGTAGTTACCTTTTTTCAAGTTGCGGCTTGTTTTGTCAGTCGATTGTTGAGGCACATTGGCAGACTGAGATAAACTAAACAAGTTACATCTGGTCATTTTTCGTCGACCATGACTGTAGGCGTCGGCAATGATTCTTAAGTCTCCGTTTCCCACTTCGTTAATAAACATTTTTAATGAAGAAAACGAAAAAGTGGAATCCTAATGGTGTCATAATGGAACATCACAGGTCGTAACCGGAGAGGGATATCATACAGCGTAAAGATCGAGGTGTTTGCCAGATACGGTCGACGAGACGTTGGCAATAATTCTCAAATGCCTCAATCCAATTTCGTTGAAAGAAGAAAACATTAACAACATGATATTGTAAAAGAACATAATGAGCTACTCTCGCTTAATACTTCTGTATTATATATAATTTATTATATTATACATAATTTATTATATAGGTTGAAGTGAGGGACGTATTCGATCGATTGAGGACTTCAAAACCCATTTTTAACTTCGAAACAATGATTTCATTGCCTGCCAAACAATCAATATAAAATAAACGAGTGTTTTCTAAAGGCGAGTTTTCTTGCAAGCATAGAGGTAGATTTATCATGTTTCGTCGTATGTGTCGGCTGGCCCAAAAAATGACCCCCCCCCCCCNNNNCAGCATCGCCACCGGTAATTGCATGCATCTGCGTAAGAATTCAATGGCTTGTATGTCGGCCATCTTGAATCTCGCGTGTGTCACGCCGTCTACCGGCCGATGTAGCTGATGATTGTTCTGCTGGTGATTGGATCCTGACATGATTGTATACATCGTCGTCAACGGAAGAACTATTTCACTTAGGCATACATGTAGATGTTTTTTTCGTCTGTTAAAAGGGCAATTCTCCGGTAACGGAATTACAAATCAGAGCGAAATTTAGTCATATTTTTTGCACCCACCCTTATCTGCGAAATACGACGGATACGAAATCAGTCATATCCGGCGCGTATCACCCCAAAATATTTTTGAACAGGTTCAAACCCAGTCTACAATTCAAGCTTGAGGAGCAGTGTTGCCCACTTTTGTCGGTAACGGAATTAATCAGAGAGGCAGTGCAAAAAGAGTCAACAACTTTTAAAAAATTCTTACACAATACCAGCAGAACGTATGATTACAATAACAGTATGATAATACAGCTTAGATTGTCAGTTCTTAGTTCAGATATTAACCGTCGCCAAATCTTTCTACATGTAAGAGAAATTAACATTTCTAAAAACAGTGTGTGGTAACGGAATTACAGTAACGGAATTACAAAAAAATTACTTCTGGAAAGAAGGCTTCAAAGTCACATTCATCCCAACTGTATTATGTTGTACTTGTCCATTGTTCCTCAATCAGGTCTTGTAGATGTGAAATCAACCAAAACAACATGGTTTTCATGGATGTAATCTGACCTACGGGGGGCTAAAGAAGGGTACCAAAACAAGGTCATGTCAGGACATTCTGTTGAAAAAACATGAATTTTAATTTTCATAAATTTATCTTGCCTTGTAACTGAAAATACTTCACATTATAATTTTCAGCAGTGTTGCCTGAATCTCCTAGATTTTTAGCTCACTGGGGTGAGCTATTACGATGGTGCAGCGTCCGTCGTCCGTCGTCGTCCGTCGTCCGTCGTTGTCCGTTAGCAGGGCACGTTTCGTAACTGCTGAAGCTATTGATCTGAAACTTGGTACATATATAAAATCTTCATTATTCCACCTGACTATAGGCCTCTTCAGAGAGGGGAGGGGCTGCACTAAGAAGAGAACTCTTGATCAGGGCACTACAGAGGTACAAAGAGCCAAAATTTACCACTTTGCCACGAATAATATCATTAGTTTGAAAGGTATCCGGAAATACCAGAATGAAAACATATCAGAATCAAAGGGAAAATGTGTGAAAATTGGTCGAAAAACCTTGCAATTACAAAGTAGCAAAAAGAGCGCCCAAAGATTTTTTGCTTCCAACTTTTAGAACCACATCATGTCTTCATAATGTGAAAAGGATAACTCCTCAATCCCTGTACCGTCTGAGATATTGCCAAGAACAGAAAGCAAGATTTGTGCTGGTTAGGGACAGTGCTACTTTAAGGGACATGGTTCCTTTAATAGACGTAAGAATTAGTAAAAATAAATACCGCGAAAAATTGCCCAAAGCCTTCAAGTTTCATTTGCAAGCATGCAGTATAAGTCTCATCTGCTCGTTGAGGCACGAAAAATCTCACAAAAAGTCAAATTTTAGTGAAATATCACCCTTAAATTTAAAGTCTCCCTCCGGCCGTCGCGACGAATTCATAAGTTATGCACACCAATTACTTCATTTCCGAGCGCTGATGCATATCCGATAAAAAAA
>NMRB01005356.1:0-15745 GCA_002633025.1 Notospermus geniculatus
GTATAAGAAAAACACTGGTAATGTTTTCATTTATTGTTCTGTTTACAGTTGAACTATTGATGCAGAGATTATATTTAATTAAGGTCACATTGTTTGCTAAATCGACGAACAAATCTGGAGCGTGACCTCGTTTCCAGGCGGCATGTTGTGTATGATGAGTACATTGCACGCTGTGTAAGTGGTAACCATATGTCGAGGTTGGTGTTGTGGACGACGGACGAGACCCGTTTGTAAGTCCCCTGCAGTCTGTCGACTGCGGGGGACAAAAAATTGTGATAAAAAGTTAAGTCTTTGTTGGCCACTCTGGCTTTTATCATTTGCATGAAAACGCATTCGCATTACGACTGTCCTCCAGGGCAAGCTACCCGACATAATGGACGTTGCACGGCATTCAACTTCTTGCTGACGGAGCCTAGTCCTCATCGTCACCAATTTCTTCTGGGGCAGCTAGAAGCTTGTCAAAGTTGAGGGTAATCTTTCGATTTCGAAGATTACTCCAAATCTGACAAGCTCTAGCGTAGTTGAATTCTTCCACTGCGGGTCCTTCTATACTGGCCATCAGTAAGGAATTCAGGGTTTCCTGAGACATTCTGTTCCTTAGTCTCGTCTTCACTAGCTTCAGCTTGCTGAAGCCCCTTTCACAGTCTGCAAAACGAAATATACAAAATGTGGTTGGTCTTTAAATGATTGGGGGTATGAGATACATCAGAATATCCTTGACCCGCAGCCACTTACCTGCAGTTGATGCGGGAATTACAAGCGCTGCCATAGCCACTTTCGCAAGGTTCGGGTGTACCTCGGACTTCGCAGTGATTTGAAGACTGTCGGGCAGCTTTCCATACAATTCCATGTTTTTGATCATCTGGCTGCGTAGGGAAATCCATTCTGACATTGTGTCCACCCTTGAAAGGCCAAGACCATCCTCGTAGTGATCAAGCAGCGCCTACAATTGAAAGAGATGGTGGAATAAGAAAACTGAAGAGAGACTAAGGTAAGATTTTACTCAAACGTGTCACTATCTGACCAAAGGCAAGGCGACGGGAACAAAACGTAAGGCTGCCTCCATTAATACTACGACCACACTTCAGACTTACTTCGATTTCCACTTCACCGAAATTCGTTTCTTCAGCCTCTCTGATTGTCTCCGGTAGTATCCTCGGCAATCTGTCAGGGTCACAGTCGAAGATCTTCAGCGTGTCCATTATCTCCGCCTGAGGAAACCTGTTACCAAGATTTTCAATGATGGCATTGATAAATGGGTCATGAACCTGAAAATATATGAAAAAAGCGCCGTTTTTATGATCGCGTCAAGTCATTATTCGACAGGAGTATGACTATCTGAAGTTTAACACACATATTTTGTGATTGTGCGTAAGTCAATAGGACCACAACCTACCTCGCGCTTGAAAGCATCACTTGTCATTGGATGATCCAATCTGATGTCAGTTGCCGCCTGGAGCCTCTCGATGATGTCGTCAATGGCCTTCGTGTATTTGCCAGGTACAACTAATGCTGTTTCAAGTTGCTCCACCGTGTTTGATAGTTTCTCTGCGACATCTGTATAGGCTAAATCCTTCTTCTGAAAAGAAACAACAGTTGGATTTCTTATTGGCGCCATTGGTACATGACGAAGTAAGTCTGTAATGTGGCTTTGTGTTAGACATTAGCACTTGGATGTGACACTCGCCTGAAATCTTCTGGAGAGCTCGGAGAGCTTTGGCAGGACATCGCACATTACTTGCAGTGTCGCCACGAACTTCCAAGTCGACGCTAACTTGTACAAGCCAATTGCCTTTGCATCGTTGCGCTCTTCACCTTCTCTTTGCAGACTGATCAGCACACTAGCAATTATCTGCCTCATGGTGCTGCAGGCGTGGTCGTGAGACAGCCACCGGGTCGTAAGAGCCCTTTTTGGCTTGAAGACGGGGTCTTCAAGTGCCTCCTGACAAAAATAGAAAAAATAGTGCCAATGGCACTGTGCCCGCTTGGCTTTTTAGCACAGTGGTGGAAAGAATAAGCCATATCAGAATCCCATACAAGCCATTGACCAAAGCGTACATAGCAGATTTTGTGAGTTTGGATTTGGCCTCCTGACGGCGAAGTCAAGAATGAGATTTCACCAATACTTCGTCAGGAAGTCACTACAACATAGAGGTAAATACATACAAAGATTCAATACAATAGCTCACACGATTATCAAAATATAACCCTTTTAACTTTTTCACAAAACGCCCCCTACCTACCAAACTAGGAATCGCATCGCACCCGAAATCGAAGTTGACCTAGATTTTTTGGTCATAAACACCTGTATGCAATATGACAATGATCCTTCAAAAACTGAAGGCGCTATCCATCTGACAAGGAAAAATTTGATATTTTCGTTTTGGCCCCCTAGTGGCAAAGTCAAGAATCAGATTGCACCAAAATTTCGTGTGCACGTCACCACAAACTAGAGGTACATACATACAAAGTTTCATCACGATAGCTCAAGCCATTCTCAAAATACAGGCCTTTGAATTTTTTCACAAAACGCCCCCTACTGGCCAAAGTAGGAATTGCATCGCACCCAAAATCGAACTTGACCTAGATTTTGTGGTCATACACACCCATATGCAATATGAAAATGATCCGTCAAAAACTGAAGGCGCTATCCATCTGACAAGGGAAAAGTTTACGGACACACGCACGCACGCACGCACGCACTAACGCACGACAGACCACCACTAAAGGCGCCAAGCACAGCATAAGCCCTTTTGGCCTATGGGCCAAGCGGGCTAAAAATAACTTCATCTAAGACCGTTGAGGAAACGCCGGGTCAATAAAACGTATTTTCATGGCACTAAAGTTTTAGTGTTCTAACGTGTCTACAAACTCACCTGAATAGTCCGCAAGGCTCCAGTGCGGATGGACGACGCGTCATAAAACTGGTATAGCATTTGTAATGTGTCATTGAACCGCTTGATATAGGGGATCTTCTTGCCAATATCTCCCATTGCCAGAGCAAGTCTGTGAGCAACGCAATGACAACTCACAATCATGGGTGACAACTGTAAGAACAAAAATTCCTGGAGTTTTTTTGTGAACGAAAGTGTGATTTAGAAACGTCATTGATATGACACTGATGCCGATGTGTGGGAAAGAATTTACATGGTACTTACACGTTTCAGCTGAGTTGCAACTCCGTTGTTTTTTCCAACCATGACGCTTGCGCCATCGCTCCCAAATCCTGCCATCTTTTTAATTTCCAAGTTTTGGTCTTCAAGGACTTGGACTACCTTCTCTGTGATGGCATTGGCCGTTACTGATCGCATCTGTGCTCGGAAGAAATCAAACAAATGGATTTAATGGTAATCTATTTGTCACTCACAGTAGTCTCAAGGAAAGCGACCCGAAATTCAATTTTACTATCTGCTATGAATTTTATTGAGTCTTTTAGTTTTAACTTACTTCCTCTGCACAAAAAAAAGTCACATTTGTGACTCCCTTTCTGTCCAGGTACTTGATATACATGAGCATCTGTTCGACAGTTGTTATGTCAGTCGACTCATCAATGAGAACAGCAAAAACTGGGGACAGTTTAATTGCTTCGAGGCGATCTTCTTTGATTGCTTGTCCTGGAAGGAAATAGTCAAAATATTAATTGAAATCATCGAGATACGACATACGATCTGCAATGACTCAATGTATTAACGGCAAATTCAAAAAGGATGAGACAGCAGATTTCTTCAATGGTAGAATACTTACCAATGCACCACACCATTTCTTGCATCGTCCTCTCCGATGTATAATTGGTTACGTTGTCGATATTCAACGCATCAAAGTAGGTACATCCTAAATCCTTTACCAAAGACAACAGGCTTTTATACTTCGTCGTGTGGGCAATGTCCTGCTTCACCAACCAGTACATGCATTTCATTGCCCCAATGAATGCAGTCTCTTGCACAGTTAGCATTTTCGACATTGCGGCCTTTACCCCTCCATTCCTCTGATTTGCTTCCCTTTGCGACTCAAGTCCAACAGCGACACGGTGGAAAGAGGACTGGGCGTGGCTGCGTATTCTATCCAGACGGTACGACGTTGCCGCGACCTCGGTCCAGAGTCGAACTCCTGATTTCGCATGTTGACCATGGCGGATACATATCTTACAAAACATACCTGGATCGGTGATAAAAATTGTTGATTGTAATTTTAATTCAGCGGGTATATAGCATTTTCCTGCCAAAAAGCTCGTCAATATCATGCGGCCTGGCTTCGGCCGGCGGTCTGAAGTTCAGTCATTCAAGTCAATATCTATTTACTGCCAAAAAAATTGCAAACGAATTTGATATGACTTGAAAGAGTATCCCCCGTGGATAAGAGCCAAATAAATTAATGAAGAATGAATGCGGGTAGAGGTTTGGAAGAAATGGACTCGGAAACAGGAACGATCTCCGTCAGATTAAACGCTGAAGTCGTGAAATGCGATGTCCAAAGCAAGTGGCATTTGTGATGGCAACCTGTGTTCCGGGCCTGTGTTGGCTAGGCCACTAGGCCGATATCGTCATGGAAAGGCGGTACCTTACTGATTGATTGTAGGCCTACATGTAGGCCTATTCGAAGACAAGTTTTGCTTGTCAAATTCTGATTTTGAAATCTGAATGAAATTATTAGACGTCGGTCGCATACAACCTGAGTAGACGTCGATCTCATCTTAGAGGAATAATTTCTCCAAGATCTCACCAAGCGGCCCACACATGTGACATATGCATGCCAGCTAGTCAAAGACGTGCATCTTCAGCAAGTAGGCCTACTACCTAGTAGTGGGCCTACAGAAATTTATCATTGGCCAATCAACACTTGTGTCATTTCCGTTTTGTGGACATGAAAAACAATTTGGTATAGAAATGAAAAGACAGACATACCTTCGCCTTCACGATGTTCGAGCCACTTGAATTTCTTCAGCCATTCTGAATCAAATCCTGAATTCCGATGCCGACCACTCCCATTCCCTGATGATGTAGGCCTACTCGGAGTAGGAACCGGGCGCGGCGATGAAACTGGCTGAGGTAAAGCGATCCGTTTTGGTGGTGGAGGCTGGTCATCCTCATCAATTTGAATAACTCGACTTACTGGGGTGTGAGCTAATGTCTCACCTGCTACACTAACGCTAGGCCTATCTGGACAAATCTCAACATCTTCGGAATCCTGTTCCCTCTCTTTTCGTTTCTTTGCTTTGGAAAAAAAGTTAAGGAGGGACATTCTCTGACTGAAATCGGTGCACTTCCAGAGCGAATCAATGAGTGAAATAAATGCTTTCCTTTCATACGAGTATATCTAGGGGACTAGGGTTTGGGCCATCTTGGCTTCCCGAACCACTTGTCGTGATGAGCAGGCCTAATTTGTAACAACCCTAATTACTGTGACTAGGATTGTCTTAGAAATTTCTACTTTGAATCACTGCTTTGAATAAAAGAAACGCTCTGACACTCGATCAATTAGCCTAACACCTGACTGAGTCAGACTCCTCCGTGACACTCAATTAACGTCAAAATGTTCCACGAGAGATAATTGCCCGGGGATAATTGTTATAAACACCAACAAATAATTGCAAGTGAATAGGACTACAGAAAATTCTACTAAATTGTTTATTTTGAAAGTCAATTAACTCGTGCTATAAAACAACAGACTAAACAGACACAGCGTCATAAGAGCACTCGATCCACGTGTGAGGCGGTAAACATCAAAGTGGGGCTGTGAGTGTCAATCAACCAGTACAAGATAGCTACCGGTTTTCAACTATGAGCACGTGGGATGGTCGTCGTATCGGGTGTTGTATCTCGTCCCCAGTGATCAGCCGGCCTGCACTTACACGGCATAGGAGCATGTGTGGGCGTCATAGCGAGACCGGCGAGTACAGAACCGACATACACGCATTGTCTGGCTGATTTGATCAGCCACGTGGAATACTAGTGACGGAGCTTGCGGTCGTCGGTGTGTCGTGGGTGGTAGGAGAAGGCCTATACTAATTGTTTTTGAAACGGTAACACAATCTTTGTTTTGCAGATCGTCATTGTGCCTGAAGGAAGTGTTTAGCTTGTTGTTTTGAGCATGTTTTTTTTTGCCCGGGCGGCCGACTTTTTTGGTCGGGCGCGGGAATTTAGCTCGGGCGCTTTTGGCCTTGGGGATGATTTTGCTCGGGCGCAGCGCCCGAGCTAATTAGGTAGTGGAGAACCCTGTTGCGCCACTCGAAAGTGGAATGGAGAGTAGTACAATCAAATCTCCTTACCACAAAGACGTCATCCTGTGTTGTCAAGGCAATGCTGTACTTTCCAGGATTCAGGACGAAACCAGTTGGGACCGCTCCCATTGTGACAGTAGCCACTAGCGGAAACGTCGTCGGCTGGAACGTGATGACGCTCTTCTGCTTCTCATCCTTGTTGGCTTCCGGTGTGGCGATCACGGTGCCAGGTTTACTGCCCAAGTTACGGTTTATGTACCGGTAGAGGACGTGATAGATGTCGGGTGTGTCAATTTGGACGTCGATGACAATGGTTGGCTGAAATATAGAAAGTTGAGATGGTTTGTTTTCAATGAAGTTCAAGAGGGGCAGAGTTTAAAGCCTCACTGTATTGAATTCAGAAAGTGCTTACGTCCTCCGATGTTAGCATAGTGTAAAACGTACTATGGTCTATCTGAATACATTAAGGCTCTGCCTGCAGTTTTTTCAATGTGTGCTGAAAACTAGGGCTTGATTCTTTGAAGTACGTATCAGGCAAGTATTTTGGGGACCTTTAGCTATGAGACACACCTGCACTCTCCCAACACTTTGAAAATATCGTAAAATTCAATACAGTGAGGCTTTAATGAAAATGTGACCCGTCACATCAAATCAGGTAGTCGCACAAGATGTGAACCAGGATGCGCCAAAATAACTCCAGGAGATAAATAAAGAAAATTAATGTAATCACTCAGATTTTACTAAGGACCAGACAATACACCTAGCTAGGCTGACTGAAATTGACAAAACGTTGGTCTCACTCTGCCAATTTCAGAGGGACTTGGTAGGCCTACTCGTTTTGTGGCGACAGGTCACAAATACAGGTAAACCACTTCCGTGCCAAATCCCAGTATGCATGTACAAGGACAGCGCATTATGATGTTGAATGCCAAAGCTTTACGCTATGAGTGGTGTCATGATGCCATTTCAATGGGAAATTGTAAAGACTAAGAGACAGTTCTTCAGCAAGGTGTTCAGTGTATGGAAATTCATCAGAGTTAGTCAAAGGGGAGGCTAAGGAAATTTCATCTCCCTGGATTTGTCTAAGTTCCTCCTCTTAAAATTTTATGAATGACTAGCATCTCATTCCTCAGGCCAAGTGCCATGGGTGGCTCCACACAGCAGAACCAGGTCTGTAGCTCGCTTTTTTGGCTGGGGGAGGGCATTTTAAGCAGATGAACTCAATGGACGTGGGCTTCGCCTTCGGGGCCAAAGGGGCAGGTTTTGGGGGCCCCCAGAAAAACATGAAAAATATTGAAAATTAGAAGTTCTGAGATGCAATTTGAGGTGAAGTTCCTGCACTCTGGAGTCATGAACAATAACTACCGGTATCTTTTATCCCATTTGATTTTGCTGAAAAATTTTTTTTTTGCACAATCTGCCTGGGGTGCATTTGCTTGTCCGTATGCCTGCTACGGGCCTGAGAACATGCGAAAAACTCCAACTTGATGAGGCTCCTCAAGCACAGATATATTTTGTTGCGCTTTCAGCACAAATGTAAAGTTTGGCTGTTCATTCCTTAGGAATAGGAGTGTGATCACGCAATGAGTAATCCGGTAGACAACAGTTTAACTAGGAGAAAAGTCTCCTTACCTGAACCTCCGAGAATATTGCATATCCCCTCCATGAGTATTTNCGATTTGGCGCAAATGAGACAAATTTCTTGATATGGGACGTACTAACACCATTAACTAAGACCTGGTAATATTTTGGACGGCTTCAGATAATCTTTTTTTAAAAACTTTCTTTTCACTTTTGGGGTTAAAGCAATAGGCGCGCGTGAGAAAGTGTAACTATCTATATCTATATCATTACCGGCGTCGTAACCCTGTTGGATTTTTGCCGGAGGTATGGAGTCCACGACAGGCTACTGTCCACGTGTGTGGGGTCTTTTACTTGCCCTGGCATAGAGACTCAGGTACAAGGGACCACGGCTTTTAGTCCCATCCTACGGACCCTGCATTAATGTTTCACAACTTTTTGTACATGCCTTCGCCCGGAGTCGAACCCGCGCCGACCCATTGTACAGTTTGGTAGTCGAGCGCGCTAACCACTCGACCAAGTAACAAGTAGGATATAATTCCAGATTGAAATAGTTCAATGAAAAAAAAATTAGAGATTATCTGAACGTAATAATTCGAAATTGTAAATACATGTATATCACTCCAGATTTACGGAAAAGTCATTAGACATTTTGTAAGTAATTATGAAAAGCAAGCGAAGAGACAAGTTCTAAGTTCGCCGAAAATCAACTCTTCATCCAAAAGTAATGGCAGGTCAAAGTCAAATAAGATAACGCGTACACAAAATGTCGAATTATTTTTGGCGTAAATGTGGAATTGGCGTAGGCCTACATATTGTCTATATAATTGTATATTCCGGAAATCGCTAATAACGGATTCCAATTTCCTTTTATATCCTGAAGGCCTAGAATTACAGTGAGTACTTAGTTAAAGCCCCACTGTATTGAATCTGAAAAACGCAAATCATCGCCGCGATTCTTGACGTCAGTGCACGACGTCACGACGTGTAAAATGTACTGCGCTCTATCTGAATACATTAGAGCCCTCCCTGCAGATTTTTTCATTGTGTGCTGAAAACTAGGCCTTGATTCTCGGAAATACGCATCAGGCAGGCATTTTGGGGACCTTCACGATGCTATGAGACCACGACCAGCATTCTCCCAACACTTCGAAAATCCAGTAAAATTCAATACTGTGGGGCTTTAAAGCCATACAATCACGAGAGCTACCGTAGCCGTCGGTTCACATTTTGGTTCGAACACTCATTGAAAAAGTCACGTGAAAGTGGCATGCTTCCATGTGAAATAATCTGATTGATGATCGACTCTGACCACAACACTCGTTTTTCGTCATCTAACTTTTGCTAAGAAACTTTTTCGCTTTTTTGTTCAAACAAAAATGTGAATCAACGGCTACGGTAGCTCTTGTGATTGTATGGCTTTAATCTAAAGCTTCCTTAATTGGAATTACGTAGTCGATTTTACATTTGAAGTGGAAAAGTTCAAGTGTCACTGCGGTCAATCAAACAACCGGCCCAACACTACGAATATTTCCACTTCAAACAAAGAAACAGCACTCCTTCAGCACCTATATTTCGGCGTGTTCTATTGCAAATTATCACTAGATCATCCTCGAATTTACTTAAACTCGCTCACCTCGACCAACACTCTCCATCTTCCGCGTTTTAGTCGGCAACACACACATCAATATGTGACACAGCCGCCATGTTCGACTCGGATACCAGTGCTGCCACCTGAGAAACTCGGCTAATGCGCTGACGATTCTCCACGGTGAAGGTAAGAGCGACAAGCGTCTGGTTTTGCCAAAGCGGCTCACATATGATCAATGAAAAATTTGCAGCTTACCGATTACATGTCTTTCCAGTTACTCTTGGTCGACAGCGACACTGACCAGTCGCCTTGTCACAGTTGTTATCCCACGCACCTCCGATGTCACAATTGCAGGCTAAATAAAGGAAGGGTAAGCATAACAAAGGGAATGTTCTTTTACTCTGTTCATTAGAAGTTCAGTTAGGAAATTTCACACTTTCTCCTTTCTGTTTCTGGTCTGCCCACCCACGTTTTTGTTTGTGTCATTTTTTAAAAACAAGGCAATACCCATTCAAGTGGCTAATGAGGTCATTCCATCGCCATTGCCGACGTCATGGATGATGCGACAGAAACCTCGATGACATCATGTCGTCAAAAGCGTAAACAGCATTGTTATTTTTGTAAATATCTTGATATTTCATAAACTACATGTATAAGTACATGTAGAACAAATATACATGTATGTGTAGATGAGCCTTAAGAAATACATGGATTAAAACTGACATTTGAAAACATCACCAGTTGGAAAAAATCTAATGAACTGGATGGTAGTTAAATCAAGCGATCACTAGGAATTACCACATTTTAGACACTTACCCACGCAACCAAAAATGTTACTGACTGTCAGCTGGTATGATCCGTCTTTGCACTGGTTGCACCTCCGTCCTTCTGTGTACAGCTTGCACACACACTGTCCGGTCTTGAAATCACAGATCTCACTCCCTCCGATGGTGCCAGCAGGATCACAATCGCAACCTTAGAAGTAGATAAAACAAGCATTTTCATAAAGAGAAAAAGGACACATTTTGAGAAAGTTAAGGGTCATGGAGCAATCTAGCCCTTGAAGCTGAAATGAACGAACAAAATGCCCCCATGCGACGAGCAAGAGAATTGCAAATGCCCTGCAAACACCTCAAACGAAGTCTCAGAACTTGATAGACCCCGCGAGGCCAGGAGGGTGCCACTTTATTTGTCGTCGAGGTGTCAACATCCTCTGGTGAGCCCCTGCTGAACACTTTTTTTGAAAGAAAAATTTTGACCCAGTCGGGAATCGAACCCGCGCCCTGTTATCTTTGTTCCACCGTCTCCCCATTCGGCCACCACACTTGTTGGAAGACTTCCCATATTTTCTCTTATTAGTAGTATTATTACGTAAGTCGAAGGCCTACGACGTCGATGACAAACACATATCATGTCCCTGTCAGTTGGCTCACTGGCCGAGTGGATAGAGTGGTGGATTACAAATCAGAAGGTTGTCGGTTCGAATCCTGTCTGAATGACTATTTTTTTCTTTGAGTAGTGTAAGAGGTATCGGGGTAAGAGGTATTGGGGAGCGCGGTGGCATAATGGTTAGGGCTGTGGACTCATGATCGGAAGGTCGCGGGTTCGATCCCCGGCTGTGCCACTCTGTAACTCTCAACTGGCCGGAAATGTCCGTCGTGTGCGCTATATTGTGGCTGCCCTTTGGTTTCTACAGAAAGGTTTCTGAATCATAGGCTGGGGTAATAAATAATGTGTGAAGCGCTTAGAGAGCGTAATACGCTATGAAGCGCTATATAAGAACTCACCATTATTATTATTATTATTATCCTGAGATGCTGACAGCTCTGTCGCCCGAAGGCAAAAAAAGTGGCGCCCTCATGGTGTGCTGGTGTCTATCGTGTTCTAAGCATTCGTCTGGGGCGTTTCTATATCTATTAAACGCCTCGTGAGGAATTTTTGTTTGTTCAGTTCAGCTTTAAACTGAAAAATGCCCGAGGTGACAATTATCAACTTTGAAAAACATGAAAGAAATACTTACTATCACATGCGAATGCGTTGTGAATGTTGAGATTCCAGAAACCAGGTTTGCAAGAGTCGCAGGTGTGGCCTTCTACCCTGTCCTTGCATTCACAAAGTTGACCGTTCTGATGTGTACCACATCCACCGAGTGGCAGGCCTTCAATCTCTTTGGCGCCAGCAGGGTTACAGTTACATTCTGGAATGAAATACAATGGATTACAAGTAGAACAAAATATTTTAAACACGTAAAATCGAACTAGGATACTACAACTTGGAACTCCACACTTTTCCCAAATCTTTAACTTGCTTAGAAATTTGTGACCCGCTCTGGCAAAAGCAGACGCATGTCATTCAGAAGGTGAGCCTCAACGAACTAAGATGACACCAGGAGAGAATGGAGCGATATGTTAAAGTCCCACTGTATTGAATGTGAATGAAATGGTCCATGGACCATGTGCTCACCTGGGTGAACGTACCAGAAAAACAAATGACAAATGTTAAATCGAAATGTTCCAGGGTCATGTATCCTCATTAGATGCACCTGATAAAAATTTGGAGACAATCCAGTTACAGTTCAGGAGTTACTGGACTTTGAGCTTTGGTTTTGGCCACCTGGTGGCCAAGCGGAGAATCGAATTGGACCGAAAAGTGGTGTCGTAGGTAACCTGACATAGGGGTGTATATGAACCAAGTTTCAAGTCAATAGCCCAAGCAGTTATGAAACGCGCCACCAAATGACTAAATTTTGAACTTTGACCCCTGTGACCTTGAAAAGTCGGTCAAATCAAAAACCTCTTACTTATGTCATGCATCCTCATTAGAAGCACCAATGATAAAAATTTGGAGAGGATCCACTCATTAGTTCATGAGTTATTGCACTTTTTGTCTTTTTGGTTTCCGCCACCTGGTGGCCAAGCTAAGAGTCAAATCGGACCGAAACTTGGGGTCATAGGTCATCTGACCAAGGGGAATATATGTACCAAATTTCAGGTCAATAGCAGCTGCGGTTACGAAACGTGCCACCTAAAGGCAAAATTTTGAACTTTGACCTCTGTGACCTTGAAAAGTAGGTCAAACCAAAAACCCGTTATATATGTAATGTACCCTCATTAGATACACCTATGATAAAAATTTGGAGGTGATCCAGTCATTAGTTCAGGAGTTATTGCACTTTTTGTGTTTTCAGTTTTAGCCACCTGGTGGCCAAGCCAAGAATCGAATCGGACCGAAACTTGTTGCCATAGGTCATATGACCTAGGGGTATAAATGTACCAAGTTTCAGATCAATAGCCCCAGCGGTTACGAAACGTGCCCTGCTAACGGACGACGACGGACGACGACGACGACGACGGACGCACAACCATTGTATAAGCTCACCACAGGTGAGCTAAAAATGCAAATCATCGCCGCGATTCTCGCACGACATCACGACGTCAGCGTAGTGTAAAATGTACTACGCTCTGTCAGAATACATTAGAGCTCTCCCTGCAGTTTTTTCCAATGCGTGCTGAACATTGGGCCTTGATTCTGTGAAGTGCGTATCAGGCAAGCATTTTGGGGACCTTCACGAGGCTATGGGACCTTTATGTGCACTCTCCTAACTTTTTGAAAATATCGTAAAATTCAATACTGTGGGGCTTTAAGTCATCTCCGAATTTCGCAAATTTTTGAACCCAACTGGGGTCTTCCTCAGGCACTTTCTATCTGGTGGGACCTCTACTAGAAAGTGTCCGAGGAAGACCCCGCTTGGGGTCAAAAATTTGCGAAATTCGGAGACGACTTTTATGTATCGTACCATTTTGTGTGTCATTTGTTGTGCTCTATATTGGATATATGAGAGAATGGAAGAAACAGATTGGTTCAGATTTCACAACAGACAGAAAACACTGAAACTGACAAACATTTGGTCTCAACCTGCCAAGCTAAGAGTGACATGCATCTGGTTTTGCCAGATCAAGTCACATTTTAGAGCCAACAATACATCAGTTGGAAAGCACTCCCTCAGAGCTTTCAAATGAATACCTATGCAATAGGATTCACACAGCATTTTCACATGTTTTCAATAAGATGAGATCACATCCCGCACGTCGTTTCATTATGTCTTGACGCGAGACGAAAAAAAATCACATTGTTTCCCGACGTCATGATCGCTGAAACAACTGATTTTTTGTTTGGGTCACGTCATGGCGTTCAGAAATGACGTGCGGGACGTCATGATGCTGCCCTCTTTTGAAGAGTGATAGAGTCTACTGCAACAAGATTAGCCTTAGCAGAGAAAGGGTTACGTTAACGGCCACACTTGGTGGAAACTTGACTTTGCCTACTTCAGCGTAATTTAACAGGTAAAGTTTTGAAATTTTCTTACCTTCACAAACAGGGTAATTGTAGAAACCCTCCTTACATTTGTTACACGTCAGACCTTTGAAGTTATCCCGGCAACGACACTGTCCCGTAGCTTGATCACATGACACGGCCTCGGAGCCATAGATATCGCAATTGCACGCTAAAAATTAGGAATAAAAAGCAAATCAATTATCAATTTCATAAACAGAAAATGACAGTATCCGTGCTTTGTGTATTGTACACACCGGTCACTCATCTGTCTCGTGACACCGCTCAACATTCTGTATTACCACCAGCACGGAGGCCAACATGCCAACCACTTGGCCACATAGGAAATTCTCTGGCTGGTTGGTTAGGCCGTGGCGTATTTTTGGGGTAGGCCTACACAAACTTTACCCCAAAGCATGGACACACCACAAAGTGTAACGATACGATGTGACATCCTAATATCACATGTTGCAATCTGCTGCACATGATTGGCCAAGAACATTTGATTGCATAGTATAGATTTTTCATGGATGGAGCTTCTGTCCAGTCTTAGCCAAATCATTCGCCAAGTCTCACTGTTCAGTTAGCCAAATTTTCCATTCTAATGGATTTTCAGTGTTGAAAATATTAGCCAAGCAGTTGAAGTTTTGACAGCCAAATCAGAGGTGAAATAGCCAATGACGGTTCGGCAAGTGGGAAGTGCCAATCCCCGGTTTTTAATACATGTATGTCAATGTTGATTTAATCGTGACTGCATTAGGAATGTGAGTGATTTTCAAAATACCAATGGGAAGGTTTGACTCAAGCAAGCCATTATCCATAGAAATGTTTTATAAGTCTTGAATAGGAAACGAGAGGAGCCCTGATAACCAAGTGGTTATCAGGGCCGCTCAGCAAGCGGCAGGTCACGGCAGGCCATAGATATGGGATATTTCATTCCCGGCTCTTCCCACGTCCATCGCATGGGACAGTAAGCCGTGGTGCCTTGTATCTTGTTTCTTTGCAAAGGCAAGTAAAAGACCGGTGTACTCCCATTTCGCCTCCTCCTATTTCGCCTAAACCTATTTCGCCTACGCCCATTTCGCCTAAACCTATTTCGCCAACTTCCCATTTCGCCTAAATACCCATATCGTCTACTTCCCATTTCGCCTAATAGGAAAGAAGGAATGAAGATGAATATCCTCTTCCGTACACACCAGGGCCAATGATGCTATGGCTTCGGCCCTGACGGAAAAAATTAATACAAGCCAAATGGCAACAACGGTTCGCTGGCAGGAGGCCGAGGGCTAGGGGCACAGGCCTACCATCGATGGCCAGAGAAACCAGGCTGTCTGTATGGCCATAAGGAAGTTGCTATTATTGGACATTGGAAGCCACGAGCATCCTATTTAAGATGTCCTACTTTCCCCTGTGTGGTGAGACCTGAATACAGGCGCTATGCTACTATGTTTATTACCGTGACCTGGTTCATCCATGAACATACGATCGATGTAGTGTATACAGAGCAGTCAAGAAATGTGGCCAGTGAGACTGTGGAAATGTCCAAGTATTTGAATTATCTTAGTTATCAATTAAGCATGGAAGTTGTTGCTACACATGAAAGAATGAGTTGAAGTATAGTGACTTACCTAATGAAGGGTTAGAAAAGGTATCACAGTGGGTCTAATTTCTCAAGTGATGAAAAGAATGTCCACCATTTTTACTGTGCAACACCTGGTCCCCTGCCTGTTACAGCCGCTCCGCTATAGGCCTACAGTACATAGGACTCGAGGACAGAGGACCCGCATGAAAATGATCCTAAATAATCTCGTCATTTGGTCCAAAAATCGTCCAAAAAGCACCAAGCCGATTATATTATTCAAATTGCTTAGCAGGGGACACAATTTCATGCCAAATGATTAGCTATTGCGTCGATAATCAGTAGATTACGTGAATGGAAAAGGAGAAAATGGAGGCGAAAAATTGACCCACTTTTAAAGTGTGATGATTTTAGTGGTGAGAATGCCTCAAGGCCAGCTCACCAA
>NMRB01005360.1:0-22376 GCA_002633025.1 Notospermus geniculatus
AATCTTATAGATAGCATTTTCTATATCATTTTTCACTTGGTTTGTATATCCATTTTTTATCAGATTCATATCCAATTTTCATCCAACATTTTGCCTGTGTACTGCCCCTCCCAACCATACATACACACGTTTTTTGGCAGTCCAAGTATGGATAAATAAAACACTGCTTATAATAAAGATTGAGTTTACTAGCATTTAAATCTACCTCACACACTGAAAGTGACAGCCACACTGCATACAAACCGGCAAGAAAAAATAAATAGGTAAAATGGGTGGGCCACGATCCAGAAGAGGAAAACGTAAGGCATATTCATATTCTATGCAAATTCTGTGCATATGAAAAACATAAAATAATTCATTCTTGAGAAATAACACAGCCACTCATTGGGCATGCTTGTACCCTGTGACATTCATCATAGAAGCAATGTTTAAATACCCCAACAAAACTAAACAAAAGACTATAGCATAGAAAAAACATATAAAAGACATTTTTAATCCAATTTTCATCCAACATTTTGCCTGTGTACTGCCCCTCCCAACCATACATACACACGTTTTTTGGCAGTCCAAGTATGGATATTCTAGAGTCTTGTACTGTTAAGTGCCAGCCTGAAGAAGACCCCGGTTGGGGTCGAAAATTTGCAAAATCTGGAAGTTGACTTCCTGTATATTATCACGTTGTGTGTCAATTTTAGTGCTATTTCTTTCTTTGTATGTTAGACATTTTTAAACATACGTTTCTAAAATGCTCGAAATCATGCATTAAAATACATCAAAATACACCCCTACAATGCACCCCTTGATATTTGAATAAGATATTTGAATAAGGTCATACCATAATGAGGTGACGAAAAATGACTGTACCAACTCAAAGGGGAGGAAGACTTCTCAAAATATCATACACTGCGGACATCCCTAAAGTCAGCAGCACAGTACTCGCCTCCGATCTCTCACCAGCCATCACAGACCAGGCGATATCGGCTTTGGAATTGTTTGACAATGGACGAGCGCTGGCGAGAAGATTCCACGCATTGCAGGACAGCGCGACCTGGCGTCAACAGCCGGTTTTGCTCGCTTGCGATCAGATCGCTTGCGATATCGCCTGGTGTGCTGCTGGCCGAAAGATTGAGACAGATCCACAAGATGCACTTGCATACTGGATACTGTAAAGCAGGAAAATATCGCGTGCAGGAAATTTTCGCGAATTTCGCGAGAGTGTAGGAGTCGCGAAAATTTCCTGTCGCGAATATAAATACAGCCAAGTGATAAATATGGTCCGTGAAAGAAAACTGAAAAAAATAGCAGAGACTCGCGAAAATATCCTGCAGCGAATATGTCTATAAATCTTGATTCGCGAAAATTACCAGCCGCGAAATTATCTTGCTTTACAGTAAAACCATTCTGTCAGCATGAGGAGTAGACAGACATACAACGAACACCCCTAGAAACTTAAATGGGACCAGTCCATCGCATAAATTATGCAAAGTGGATGAATACATTCATAAGAGGGGATACTAACAAGGATGCACACGTCAGGCACATACCCCAAACATGCACACGAACACTGTGCTTGGTAGATGTTTGAGACAGTAAACGTTCGAGAATTTTATACAGAGAGTTGATCACTGGGTATGGTGACGGAAACAAGGCCTATTTCTCAGGCCTAAAGCCAGATCCATACTTCAGACACCAGTGGCTGCGTCCGACGTGCAATCAAATTTTCATGATGCGGCGTTCAATGCCGAAGCTCGAACGATGATTTGGTCGGTGTCGAATCTTGCAGTCTTGTGAATGGAGTTGCGATAATTCTGCCACATCAGAACGCTGGCCGATCGAAGTGGCAAATGAACCAATACGACGTTGCCGGCATCTAAATTTGATCGCAAGTCCATCGCAGACGCTCGGTGAATCAAGCCTTCAGTCAGCCCTGTGTATAGAACTCATGCAGTGGCTCATTATGACGTCACGTTTGACCGGGGTCCACCATGCTGGCGGTCAACGACAAAGTGCGCCATTTGGAGATCGCGTCATGGTTGAAGACGCAACACTTCACTTGCGCTGACGACAAACTCCACCACGTGGGTCGCCGACGTCAGTTTGACTGGCAAGATGGCGGATTTTTTCGTGATGATGTCATCTGCACAAGCTCTATACCTTGATTCTCGTTTATTATTTTCTGTATCTTGTGGTAGGAAGCAGAAAAAAATTAACATCATCACTGAAACTCTTTCCTCCTAATAATGTGAAAAATTTGTTCTGTTCAATAAGAAGAATTGCCTAATTTCCTTACAAAAAAACGTTTCCCTAAAACTTTTTTTTAATGAAATCACACGTTTTTTTGATGATCAATATTTGATCCCCTTGAAATAATGGTCCAGTCCATCACCACTCAAACACTGGGAGATACCACTACACTAACAGGGTTGCGGGTAGTGACGGTGAATGTGCAAACAGTACTCCTCGAGCCCCCACGGATGTCACAGTGGACCAATCCATCCCCTGCACCATAATCATCTACACCTGAACATCCAGACTGAGCTATTTATCTACAGGGGTGTTAGAAGCTGAAATTAGTAGAGAATGTGGCCACCAGGTGGAGAGCAAGAAAATAAACAGCATCAGCTTGACAGTTCTGATCAAGTCAGCAATGAGACCAAAACTATATTTTAGATTCCCACATACTTGATTTTTCCATCAGGGCTGAAGCCATAGCAATAGCATTATTGGCCCGGCCCTGCCAATGGAACGAGTTTAGAATTCCCGATCAGTGACCAAAAAAAGGTCGTCGATTGACGGAATAAGCTGCATTGTACTGATTTCTTCTTCCAAATGTCAGGAAAATGCATTTTCAGGGCTAAAAACAAATTTATCTGAGGGAGGTCCCAGAGCCCCGCCTGAGGGTGCCTGTGAAACCCCATAAGCTGTTGTACCCCTTCTTTCAATTTCTGGCGGAAACTCTGATCCCAAGTTTGATATTTTAGAATCTTCCTGGTAGCCACATTAAGCAGGTAGTGACAGTGAATGCATGCATGCGCTGGAAAATAACAAAACACAGAATAGTCAACCAACGAAGAAAACGTCATAAATACAAAATGGCGGCATTACTTTTAATCGTGTGATGATATGTCGTGGTGAAATGACCTGCCGCTTTTGCAGCTTGGTCCGGCCGAGCGTATCTCTGAAACATCCACTCTGAATCTAAATAAGAGAAAAATACAACGTCAGTACAACACTTTATTATGAAGGCTGTCATCAGTTTTATGGCAGTTCAACTTTGCCGGAAATTTCTGTACATTCGCTTGAAGAATCTACAGAATATTTCCACCATGTTGAACTGATATGTAGGTGGAACTAGGGGCATAGAAGAAAGGAAATATGGAAGTCAGAAAATGCAGATTTTTTTACTCCAACAGAAATATTAAGAATTTTAGCAGAATTTTATTTACTTACAACTTTTAGAGCCCTTAGGCCAGCAGCACACCACGCGATATCACAAGCAATCTGGTCGCCATTGAGCAGACTTGGCTGTTAGTGCCACATGTGTGCACTGGACAGCGATGCGTGGAATCTCCTCGCCAGCGATGCTCGTTCATTATCAAACAATACCAAAGCCGATATCGCCTCGTCCGCGGTGGCTGGCGAGAAGATCGGTGGTGGGTAGATCACTTGCGATATCGCCAGATGTGCTGCTGGCCTTCTCATAGAGTTCCCAATGAAAAACTGTGAATAGTTATTACCAAAATCTTACAAGCTTATGAAAATCTGAATTTATTTTTTTTGCAGCTGGCCAACCGTTAAACAATTTTCCATTGACTGATGAGCCCAAATTTCTGCTCTCTCAAACTAGTAACAGTACAAAAACATTATCTATGCAACTAGCGCACTCCACATACACAACACAATAGGGTCGGACAGTACATTTCCGCGAAATATCAAATGCACCTCCACCAGGGAGACAGGCTCTCATGACAACAGTGATGGTTACTAAGGGATTTTTATGGTTGCTAAGGAGATTTACAGGTTGTTAAGGTCATTAAATGTTGAATTATGCCCCCGACACTATAAGTGATATTGAAATTTAATGCCCCCCCCCTTTACTTCATCAAAATAACCCACAAAGGCCTAAACCAACTACAGAAATTTTCTGCTCCAACCATGCAGTATGCAGTTTCCAAAGGACACAGTACAGACTGAATAGAGGCTATGCACTTATGTCATCAAATGACGTCATCTATGGGTATGCCGCCACGTGTTGGATGGAAAATGCGCTGCGTCAGAATGTCATAACGTTCCATCCAACATGGCGTCATATCGCAGCACGTGGGCTGATGACGTGGGCCTCTATAGCCTGTAAGCTCGTGATCTGCTGTATAGCAAACAAACATGAGCTGGACGCCTGTGGAACGACACAGCAATTGCAGAAAACCACTGTAGTGGGTTCAAGCCAAAAATGACAAAATCTGTATCATGATTTTTTTTCCCTGAATTTTCTTAGGCAGCCTACAAGTGGATCGACCTTCACCCAGTGCATCTACTACCACCAGCAATTCTAACTTCCATTTTACTACTATTGACCGGTATACCGGTTCAGGACGCGGTCGCATTCACTGCGCCGTACACCGATATTCTGGTCCGCTTCACTTTATACAGTTTGTACATATCTTGCATACACTGCACTGTACATCTATGATGAATTGCACTACCCATACTAGTACTTTGGTAGGGGTCTAATTCTGTTATTAGGGATGTTTCGCAAGCACCCGGTTAGGCCCTACGACGACGTTTATCTATTGTGTGGGTATACCCAAACAATAGATAAACGTCGTCGTATGGCCTAACCGGGCGCTTGCGAAACATCCCTATTATTTTACGTACAGGATGGTAATAAGACTTATTACATCATTTACATCCCAATCTTGGACAAAATTCTACACTTCACACATTAAACCTGACAACTTCCATCTCAGTCAATCATTATGGTCCTACATGACAATTCAACAAATTGTGATGAGTTACATGTACTAACATGATAGTTTGGCTTCAGCCAATAATGAGAAGTCAACATGAACGTTCCTCATAATGACGTGGAGGCCATGGCTTAAGTCTATGACGTCAAATGCTGTGACGTACTAGGACCGCTAACAGGTGGCATCTAACGGCAGGAAAGTATCCCATTAATGCTGATACTTTTTCACATATTAAAAAGAATTTTGTCCATGATTGTAAAAGTTAGCTGTCTGTATAGATGCACTTGATGCGTATTATCTATCACTAACTGACTAACTAAAAGCAAAGCCAGCATGGTGGAGCTAGGCTGATATAATTTGAATACGGCATCTTTTTATATCTAGAACATGTCGAAACCTTGTCGTACAAGTTCTAAGTACGTGAATTGTCAATTCTTTCAAAAATAGAATGAAATCTGGTGGATATATCCGACATTCGCGCGAACGATGATGCCATTATTATCATGTTACATGTATCTATGAGCTGTGCATGGCAGGGTGGCAGGCATAAGCTAATTACTATTTTCTCCTCCAGGTGAACTGGACTTCTACGAGTTGAAGCAGAGGGTGCTGTGTTAGCTGTCCAGGTACATTTATAGCAGCAGGGAGGAGGCACATTGAATGCTAATCCAGGAAGAAGCAGCTGATCAGAAAACCCAGAACCAGGACAAAATACGCCATTATCAGCTCTTGGAAGACAATAGAAGTTTTTCACTGATGTCACAATGGTCACGTGACTGCAAAGAACCAGCTATATTGGCTGTCAAATGGCCAGTGATACTGATGATATCAAAACTATCACGTCATGACATTTTGACATCACGATCTGTGTGTTGACGCTGTTCATGCCGTGATGTCGCTTGACATTTTGACGGCCAATATGGCGGCATCGTGTCGTCATGGAAACGTGACGTCATGTGAAGAACCTTTTGACTGGGCAGGATTTTGATGCACAACTGGAACACCCAGACAGAACAGCACAAAAGAGGGCGACACTCTCTCAAACAGGATAGGACAAAACTGGGGATCTGATCAAGCCTGCAACGTCAGAGGTGATGGGGGTGATATTTTCACTACACCAATCTGAAGCTGAAGGCACTGATCATCAAATTGGGGATCACGCCTTCAACGTCAGAGGTGATAGACCTTTCTAAAACTGACGTAAACAAGAAAGATCTGCACACTTCCACCGAAATCGCAACCACAACCTCGATCTGAAGCTGAATGATGTGACGCAGACAATTCCATGACAGTGACTTCGAAGACGTTGCGTCAGAGTCGACCATAACTGAATCATGGACTGCGTCACGTCACTCGGTGGTTGCGATTTTAGCGGAAGTGTGCAGATCTGCTAAATTGAGAATTGTATATACATGTAGGTGCTGATATTTCAACTACACTCAGCTGAAGGCACTGATCATGGAGTAGAAAATGCCAAGAAAACCAGCTCAACTGGCTTTATCTGCACACCGAAACGAGGGATGGAAACAAACACAGAGGATGGATGAAGTACAGAGAAGGGACCGGGATGCCGGGACACATACTGCAAAACACAGGGTTCTGGGACTCGTGGCAGGAGAGTCAATCGTAGGAACCAAACTTGTTGAAAAGATTAACGTCACAGACCAAACATAAGGAGGAAGAACTCAAGAATTTCCATATTGAAAGGATCCAGAATCAACTTGTGGATGGAGCATGCCGAGGTTGTGGATGGAGCATGCCAAGTTGTAGGTGGAGCATGCTGAAGTTGTGGATGGAGCATGCGAAGGTTGTGTATGGAACATGCCAGGTTGTGGGTGGAGCATGCCATTAGGTTTGCGGATGATGCAAGCCAAGGTGGGCATGGTGGGAGGACCATGGCGGGGCGACCAACCAAGAAATAGGCAAAAGAGAGAAAATATAAGTTCAAACGATAGGATCCACAAGATCTTGGATCTCTATGGATACAGGGCTTGTCCGTTAGATTCGAGACCTAGTTATATGATGTACTTGATTTTTTCTACAGGGCCAAAGCCGTAGCATTGGCCCTGCTAAGTACAGAGGAGGCCATCTCAAGTTACTCATGTTCCTCACTTGGATGGGGTCTTTTACTTGCCCTTGCAAAGCACAAGATACAAGGCACCACGGCCTGACAGCTGACTGTCCCATGCAAGGACTGCTGTCTGAATGGTTCAAGGATAACTTGAGGTGAAGACACCTGGGGCTTTGGTTCTTTAGGAGCAGGAATCTAACGTCAAGCTGCAAGGATGCTAATGGTAAATGAAGCTACAGGTAAGGAGACATGGCCAGACACAAGGGGACATGGCCAGACACCGGGAGACACAGCCAGATGCAAGTAGACATGGCCAGACACCGGGAGACACAGCCAGATGTAAGTAGACATGGCCAGACACCGGGAAACGCAAGGATAAGAGGCGACTGGAATGTCACGAAGGAAGGAAGTCTGCACGGAAATGATGAACCGCAAATAGAGGGACATTGAAAACTAGGACAGGGTGAACCAACATTTGCAAAGGAATGAATGGAAAGGTGAGGGGGCAGAATGGGACTTCAAAAGAGAAAGAGGAACAAAACGGCCAAAGAGGGTCCAAAATGGGGTAATGGAAAGGATAATTGTACAACTCAAATCAAAGACCCAAATGGGTGAATTCATGAATTGAAGAATGATGAATATGAGAACTATAGAACAGAACTAAAGGTCAACAGAAGTAACAGTATAAAGAACTGGTCAGAATTTTTCAAAAATGCAGTTGAAAACTCTCAGACTTCTAACTCTACGGTTGCAAACCTATGATGATGATACCACGATGCTTCCAAACGGGACTGGACTGGTCTACTGATGGTATAGCAGAGATTGAGCAAGTATTTGGAAAATAGTATATGGTCTGTCATGGTAGGTGGAAATCCCTTTGTTTCAAAATTGGTATATGGTCATCTGCCTGCCCAAAGACAGATCTACCTTTACCACACTCAGACAATTGTAAAGCCAACAGCACACCAGGCGATATCACATGCGATTTACTTGTTACCGATCGTCTCGCCAGCCACCGCAGGCTAGGTGATATCAGTTTTGGTATTGTTTGATAATGGGCGAGCATCGCTGGCGAGAGGATTCCATGCATCGCTGTCCAGCGCAACTTGGCATCAACAGCGGATTTTGCTCGCTTGCGGTATCGCCTGGTGTGCTGCTAGCTTAAGAATGGGTCCACTCAACATTCAACAATCAATTCATCAGCTGACGGGAGTGCCTTTGGGTCAACACTGACATATACTTCGGCGCCACCACATGGCTCACCAGTTCCTCATTGACAGCCAAATCAGGGATTGTGCTAGGCTGAAATTTTCTTTAGCCACAGTAATGGAAATGCATTGGATCACTCTGAATTTCTTTAGCCACTGATGTGAATTTTCATCATTTTCCTGGTCGTTTTCAAAGATTTCTACCCATTTTGGGCCGTGGCTAATGCTAGCGAAATCCCTGCCAAATACACGCCCACCTCTGCTGTACCATCAACAGAATCTTCTCATCTAAGCAAACTTTGCTTACAACACTGGCTATTGCGATCTCGTGGCGAAATTGACCTTCTCATCCCGTAACACTCAGCTGAAACAATTTGACCCAAAGCTCTTGAATGTGGACAAAAAAGCCTACTGTGCTGCCAGAGAATGGGGCTGGGGTATGTCTTATTCAGATGACTCGTAATCAATCGATTGACGTCACTAAATTGTGATTTTTGAGCTCTACTAATTCGCCAAGAAATTTCCAGCAACTACTGAGGATGTTCCACTACATCTGAGGAAATGTCTATGGCCAAGAAATTCCTGTTGGCAAGGAAATTCCCACAGTTGATAGGAAAATACTAGTGGTTGCTAAGGAATTCCAGTAGTTGCTAAGGAATTCCAGCAGTTGCTATGGAAATTCCTGCAGTTGCTAAGCAACCCAGTAGTGCTAAGGAATTCCAGTAATTGCTAAGGAAATTCCAGTAGCTGCTAAGAAAATTCCTGCAGTTGCTAAGGTATTCCAATTGTGGCTAAGGAATTTCCAGCAGTTGGTAAGGAAATTCCAGTGGTTGCTAAGGAAATTCCAGCAGTTGCTCCAGCATTTCCTTTGGAAATTCCGGCATTTATTTTGGAAATTCAAGCATTTATTTTGGAAATTCCAGTTGCTGAGGACATTCAAGTGCCCAAATTGCAGTTTTCGAATTCCAGCAATGGGTCTTCATTCGAATTCAACCAAAATTTCTGGCAACACATACTAAATGAGCATTAACTACATGACCGACTGGACCACCTAACGTAACTACATCAAATGGTGCAACAGATATTAATAGCAACAGAAAGAACAGAAATTTAATTGAATAAAATTTGGATTTTTCCGGTTACCATTGTTACTTGTGTCCCCTGGCATTTGCACACCGTTTACGCTGTCTGTACGGACGAATAATAGCAAGAATGTTAGGGAGGTGGGGTCTCAGAAGGGCAAGAGGGCACAAGTTACGAAAGCGTACATAGTTCCCAAAGCAGGTGTAGCACATTTAAAGGAACCGGATACCATTACTATGGAAATTCAGTGGTTGCTATGGAAACACCGATGGTGAATTTGAGGTTGTTTGCAAATGTTGAAAAAGATTTGAGGGGAATTGTGGTCGTTTTCACATACTGCTCAGGGAATCAAACCTGTAACTAAAAGCAGATGAAGCACATCCATAGCAACTGGATACCATTGCTATAGAAATTCAATGGTTGCTATGGAATGGTTGCTATGGTGATTCTGAGCAATTTTTCCAAATGTGAAAAAAATTTATGGCTACCATAGTTTGGTCTTTTTTAACAAACTCTTCAGGGAATCGCAAACTATAACTAATTCCCAAAATTTACTTACTACCCATTACTTCCTAACATAAACAACTGGGCGATATTTTTTGCATCACTACTGATAAATTATTTTTGAAAACATCATGCAGGAGACTAAACACACATATTAATATCAATTCAAATCTATGTAAGTTAGATTTAAACGAAACGTCGATGTTTTGCATGCTTTATTAAATATACTTGAGAGATAAAGTTTGATGATAGATACATTTGAAAAAATAAATATTTCATGCATAGAAACTTAATTTAAAATATTTGAAGAGAGGTTTTTTTGTTGTTTAATGTAATGTGAATGATATCTATGGTGGTAATGAGGTTGGGTTGATATGCGAGAGAATGTCCAAATATTCAATCTGACAAGAATGAAACTCAACTCTGAGCAACTGGGTCATGATTGGTGGACGTCGGGGCGAACAACGACCGATTATTTTTGACCAAATAACCTCGGAAAAATAAATATTAAACGCTGCGCATTCGTATCAATGTAGGTTAAATAATTCAGACCTGCTTACATAGAATAGCTCAGTCAAACTACATGTAAGAATAAATTTCTCCTTCCATGATTTAAAATCGAAAATATGCTTAGACTGAGATTTTATTGTACTTTGGAGATGATCTAGTTCAAGTTTTTGGTTACAGTGCCTAAAAAGTTGGTCATAAAATAGCTTACAATTTGAATTTATTTTGTAAGATATGAGGGTAAGCAGCCCTGCTTGGTTAAATATCAGTTTCTACAATGGAATGTTACCATGGTAACGGTTGCAGAGGGATAAGCATGTTGCCAAGCAATCTGTAATCGTTAATCGTTGAATCTGTTGATACGAGGTGAGTATTAACTTTCTATTTCTTCAGCAACAGCTCTGCTGGACTAGACCTTCTTAAGCTATTAACGATGGTACACACATACGTAGAAAATCAGTAGAGGAATGCAATGGGGAACCCGCCGCATAGCTTTTTATGCTGACAGCAATGTTTCCACCAGAGGGGGTACAGGGGAGGGGTACAGTCCCCTTCTTAAAAAAGTCAAAATTAGTCAAAATTTGTGTTTTTGACCAAGAATTCTGTCAAATAATCCCTTTTTAAAATTTTTTAAAA
Source organism: Notospermus geniculatus (assembly GCA_002633025.1). Taxonomy (NCBI): domain Eukaryota; kingdom Metazoa; phylum Nemertea; class Pilidiophora; order Heteronemertea; family Lineidae; genus Notospermus; species Notospermus geniculatus. The sequence goes on from NMRB01005360.1 coordinate 10,977, forward strand.
ATCCCTGGCAGAAACACTGGACAGGTTGGTGCTGCAAGCTGTTGTATCGAAGACGTCAAAAACAGAGCAAAGCAACATGGACCGAGACGTCGAAAAAGGTACAACTGCTCACAGCGCCTCCTATAGTGCTAGTTCTGCAGGTTCCTCATTAAATAATTTATTGTAAATACACGTTAAATGTAAGTATACTATGAAACTGATCATTATATGATAAGATATGGTTATTAGAAGTGATTATTGAAATAAATAGATATGAATTTGTTAAGAACACGAAATTCAGTTCTGTGAATTTAAAGCTAAATTATTATAACATGAAATATCAAAAGCGCACACAATTTTTCAAATAATTTAAATTTTTACACAGCATTTTAAATTGCTGATTTAATCAAAGCACACATCACACTGGAAATTTTTTTATTAAAAGGTAGATTGTGAAATGAAATGGTCCATGGACCATGTGCTCACCCGTTTGAACATAATAGTGTAATGACAGAGAGAGGTGCATGTCAGTTATGAGCAATCTGGGTCAAGTCATTCCCAAGTTGCAGGTCTTCAATGATTTTGGGGTTATGCCACCTGGCGGCCATATTGGATGTCCGATCGGGCCAAAACTTCACATGCACATAAANTTTTTGTGTTTTTGGTTTTGGCCACCTGGAGGCCAAGCCAAGAATCGAATCGGACCGAAACTTGGTGTCATAGGTCATCTGACCTAGGGGTATATATGTACCAAGTTTCAGATCAATAGCTCCAGCGGTTACGAAACGTGCCCTGCTAACGGACGACGACGACGGACAACGACGGACGACGGACGCTGACTGACGACTATAGCTCACGGGTGAGCTAAAAAAGGCTACGTCACAGCATGCAAAATCTAGTAATTTTAGTTTAAATAAAGCATGCAATTTTTACCTCAGAACCAAATAACAAAATCATTTTTCAAGAAGGGAGGGTTAGTTAAGAGCAGCGGAGGGGTATACACATTACAAACTGATCATCTTTTTGCCAGGCCTAAAATGTTCACTGATTTTTTCAAACCTGCAGTTCAAACAAATTAATTTGAATATTTCCTAAATTGTGATCTTTAGAAATGAGGTTGTTTAAATAAAGTTGTTTTAAATACTTAACTTTAATTTATACTAGTTTTATTAAATAGGTTCATTTGAATCTACCGCTCTTCTTACACTTCAAGTATTCTTTCATGTAATGCTCAATCCTGAGTTCCATTTCCCACCTTAGCAGTCCCACAAAATCAACAGACAAAATGAAACCTAGCTATTACTCAGAAAAGTTGCGCTCAAGGCACTAACTGTGTGCAGCATCAGATGATGAAACTTATGAAGTTTCATTCACAGAATTATCGAAATTACCTCTCAATTCATCGACCCTAGTATTGACGAGTTTTGTTCGAGTTAGCTTTGACCGGTAATACCGGTAAGTATCTGAATGCCCTGTTTACGAAAAATGTTTAGGGAGTAGAAGTCACATTATAAAACTTAAAACAAATTGTGCTCTATTTCTATATTTCTAGTTGTGTAATTTTGTCTGATTTTTCTACAGCCTACAATTCTAAAACGTAATCAATACTAGTATTCAGTGGCCTTTTTCTAGTCAGATAAATTTGTCTTATTTTCACAAAATTGTAAAAGTATCAAGTGTAAAGAATGACTACGAGTGTCAATTTGACTTGTGAAAAATTCAAGAAGAAATTTGGTGAAACCGACTTCTGTAGCTGACTGCATGTACTTCTATTATGTATCATGTCGATTTCTTTAGCATTGTGATATTAGTGGAAAGTAAAATGAAAATTGGGGAACTATCTATGAGAAAAACAAGGGGAATGTGCATCACACGTAAAAAAATTGAAACGAAGGATTAACTTGGGACATTTTCTAAGAAACTGCACGAGAGCAAACTGTGACACCATCAAAGTTTCTTGCTTTCAAGGTGCTGACTTTTGAAACGATTCAGTGATAAAAAGTCCCCTCCCCTCCCCCTTAACCCAACACATTCCCTCAGGCTGTGTTCTCCGTCCTGCCTGCAATACAGTCAGGATTGACAATATTGCCAGCATGAAAAAAGGCTTGCGGAAACCATGTGGTGGGGTGAATATGAAAACTATTGTGGTGGGTTTTGGGTCTTTAAAATATATCCGAATCACCACTGATTTGTGACCCTCCGCTACAAAACCAGTGCCTAGTCGGTAAATAATCCAAGACGTACTGAGATGAAATCGGGAGATAAAGTTAGAAACTGAATCACTCCTACTTTAGTCATCGGTCACTCTGAGTTTGGCAAGTTGGGACCAAATTATCTGTCAATTTCATTATTGTATCTATTTCAAAATACTTTTAAGCTGTCTTTTCTTCTTATTTCATTGTCTTAATTTGTCTTTTAATTATGTTTATTCTCAATTGTTTTAAAAATGTATTATGTATAATGTCAATGTTTTAATTTTATGTACAGTGCTTTGAAAATGCTTGCATTACTAAGCACTTTAATATGATTGATAATAATAAATAATAATAATAATAATATTGTGCTGGTTTTGTGGTGGAGGATCACTTTTAACGTCACAGCTTGCTCAGTGCCATTCCATTTCTAGAAATCGGTTACAGAATTTCAAAGTAAGTAGAGAGGGAGGGAATAATACTTCTACGACGACAACAACCTGAAACTTAAAGTATAAGCAACATGTCAAGGTCAGAAGAACGAGGTCAAGGTCAGAGTATGACCTTCACTTGTGTCAAGGTCAGTAGATAAAGGTGACCTGCACAGGGAGAAAAAATATTCTGGCGTCATCAAAAAATAAATAATGTCAATACACAACATCAATCCTTGTAATAGTTTTTTATTTTTCTATGAATCAACTAAGGTACCGTACATGTGACCCTGACCTTGAACTTTGACCTTGGAGTACCGTACACCTCACCAAGTTACACATAGAGACACAATGCAAATTATTGAGTAAAACTATGGAGGTATTGGGTATTAGGACAATGTAGGTCAATCAGCGGGTCACAGGGGTCAGATAAATTCACCCCCCCCCCCCAGGTTGACCATGCATCTGATAGAACTGAGCAGTCTCAGAAGGGCAGGCATAAACCCCTCCCTGCGAGTCACCTAAAATTATGGTTTTATTCCCCACATTTGTCAGGGCAAACTGACTGCAATAATTTTGTTTGGAAACTCGGATGATTGCATCAAGATTTTTCTGCTAGTTGCTGTCCGCTTTTCAATTTCATCCAACTCCCCTGTGACCTTTGCATGACATTGTTTGACCTTTGACCCCAACTCCAAACAAGAAATTACTACTATCGGACACTTGCATCGTAACATATTCGCTTGAACCCCGCTAATGTGTAGCGGTGTAGGGTGGTGTTTGACTTCCTCCTCTTCAGTCTCTGTCGGAAAAGAAGGTAAGAATGTTGTTAATGCGAGTGAGATAGAGGCTGCTTGGCTGTTCCAAGATATGTACACCACCAAATTTGGACTATTTAATCAGAAGTACACACCCATTGGATTTACACACCAAATCTTGCGTAGCTTTGTTCATGGGCCTAGCCGAACAAAATTGGTGAAAGGAGTCCAAGTGTAGCAAATTTCTTTCTTCAATATATATATTTTGTTGTCTTCAGAATAATGGGAATCAGAACTTTTCACCAGAGGAATTCAAGAACTCTGGAACAAACAAACAGCCAAGCAGCAACTGCTATGCTAATACATACTGCAAGGGAAGCAGTGGAGTGTTAACATCTGAAAAGCAATGTGGCCTGAGAGAGATCAGCATTAAAAGCAATTCGAAATCGTGTATACTCGAAGAGAGATTGGCATGAAAAGCTATTTGAGATCATGTCTGTTTGAAGAGAGATTACATCAAAAGCTGTTTGAAACCATTGTACGGTACATGAAGAGAGACTAGAATAGCTGCTTCAATTCTACTCTACAAATTACAACACACTTTGCTTTCTTACTACAATGTGGCGATATTAACCTTTGCACATTGTGCAATTTCACTCCAATCATGTCATAATCCTGAATGAAGTGTCGATGACTTATAACGAGTTTCTGCCAACTCCAATTTGGGGCTTTCGGTCACTCAAATTTGAGAGACAATTTGGAGGACCAACCATATTTCAGTTGTAACCTTTGCAAGAAATATGTACGACATGTTCAAAGAGACAACTTTGACAAGATAATAATTCGTCCTGCGTTTGTGTTATCAGTGCAAGTTCAACATTTATTTGTGCAGGCTAACTTGATACATGTATCACACAAAAATATTCTACATGGAATGAATGACACTGCAAATACACCTCTATGAACTTATCACAGAATTTCAACACATTTCAAAACACACTGAATAATACATCCTCCCATAGCAGGGCTTTGGTCTCGCTTATCTTCATAGACTCACGCCCAAAGTTAGTGCGAGTGGACGTGGGAGCATGGGAAAAACCCCTGCTGTTGGAGGATGGAATAATATAAATGAGGGAACAATTTAAGAATAGCTAGACCAGATGAAATATTTTAATGACATTATAAAAGCATGTTACTGCCATACACGACACGCAGACTACTAGGCCTACTGAAACACAAAAGATTGGCAGGGCATCACTGCAGTTTCAGTAGAATTACCTTCCTTTGAAGATTATAGTCATTTTTATGAAACTGCCTGAAGGATGGCTTGCACAGAAAGGAACAGGCGCAGATCCAAGGGGGCGCGTGCTCCTTTTGGCCAAAAAATCTGTAAAATCGACTGAAATTCTGGAATTTGGAGCAAATCTTTGAAATTCACAGCAGATTTCAATGTTCCTAGCACTGGGTGCTCCCTCTTTTCTCAAACCCTAGATCCGCCCCTGAGAACACACAACCTATCACACTTGGATAGTTGATTGTGAAATTGTTTCCCATCTTTTGTGCTTGACATTGACAGGATGAGGTTATGAATGACATCAGTGACCAGTTATGAGTTTTGCACTGACGCACCTACACCACTCACTAAATATGTCGCAACCAGCAGCCGGTTGCGTCTCATTCCAAACACTCAACATCTTACCTTTTATCAATTCAGCACAGTGGACGATTTCTGTCACGGCGGTTGCCACACGTTTCGAAATGACCGCCATCTTTTGTCTGTTCTCTTGCGACGGTTTCTGTATTGTCTGAAAAGAGACAAGAAATTGTTGAGAGGGACTTGCCTGTGAAAGAGTTGTTGCTGATATCAATTCTTCTCTACCCAATCGTTCCAATGTTTCCATCAGGGCCGAAGCCATAGCATTATTGGCCCTGGTAAGTGTGGAAGAGGCCATCTCAAGCTACTCATGTTCCTCACTTGGATGGGGTCTTTTACTTGCCCTTGCAAAGGCACAAGGTACAAGGTACCACGGCTTACTGTCTGGAAGAGGCTATCTCAAGTTACTCATGTTCCTCACTTGGATGGGGTCTTTTACTTGCCCTTGCAAAGACACAAGGTACAAGGCACCACAGCTTACTGTCCCATGCAATGGATATTTCCATCCAGGCCAAAGCCATAGCATTACTGATCCTGGTTAGTGTGGAAGAGGCCATTACAAGCTACTCATGTTCCTCACGTGGATGAGGTCCTTTACTTGCCCTTGCAAAGGCACAAGGCACCATGGCTTACTGTCCCTGCGACGGACGTGAAGAGCCAGGGATAATTTCTCCCATATGGCCTGGGATTTGAACCTGGGACCTGCTGCTCAAGCGGACGTGATAACCACACGGCTATCAGGACCATCAGAGGTCATGGCAAAGACATCTCACTCACAATGTTCAACATCTCCATCAGCTCTCGGTACGCCCCACAGCATTCTCGTCCAGCGTTTATCGTTCTCATGCGGATTTCTCTTGTCTCAGCTGTCATAGCTGTTGCCTGGAAAAACCAAGGAAAGAAATCTTGTCAACACCAGGAGTAGGACACTAATACCACAGGAGGTGGTCGTGCCGTTCATTGCTTAGCTTCTAGCTACGAGGCCAACGTGCCAACCACTAGGCCATAAAGGAAATCCTCCATGACCGGCGGGTTAACCATACAATGTAGTCGTTGCAAGGGGTTCGATGCACCATCTCCTCCTTCGGACAGAGATGACTCCTCCTCCAGTCACTTAGCGCCCCCTGTGTCTCAGTGCCGAAGTATTCTTTACAGGTTTGACTGGAAATGTTGTGAGATGTATTATACGCGCCGGTCACCCATCCACGTAGTGATGGCACTCAAAGTTGCTTAACTTGTAGCTTGGAGGCCAACGCGCCAACCACTAGGCCATAAAGGAAATCCTCCATGACCAGCGGGTTAAGCCATTCCATATAGTAGCTGCATGGGGTTCAATGCACCCAGCAGTGACAGGTGCCAATGTTGTCTACTTCTCCACTCTGAGCCTGAGAGGTGACTGACACGTACCTTGCAAACGTGGAGTAAATCAAATATTGCCTTCCTGCCAAGATTTGAAGCCGAAATAACGTCCTCTTGCCTCCCAGAATTCCCAGCAGCGACACACTTGCCTGTCGCCACGGTCACTGGTTTCGTGATCCGGATTAGATCCTCGGCCGTTGCCTTGACATCTGTGCGATCCGTCGCTTCGTAAGAGCGGAGTTCTTGGCTGATGGCCTCGATTGTGGACTCCAGCGCCCTGGTCCCACGTGCGGCTTCGTCTTCAACAGTTTTGACTGTTTTTAATAGCGACGTCACGTTTGTGACCATGACCTTTAGAGATGAAATATACAATCAAGATGGGTACATACACGGTAGCAGGAGGTAATAATCTAGGAGGACCCTACTCCATATTCAAGTAGGGAAGGCTAGGTGCATAAAATCATGAATAACTATGGCAATGTTCATTTTTTTAAACCCAAATTTCGCCTGGTGAATGTTGAATGTCTACTTCACCAAACCGTAAAGTTGGTTTTACCACAATTAGCATATTCCTGCGTCTGGTTATCTCATTTCCCCGTGATAGTGTTTTAAGACCGATTTCGGCCGTTTTGGTCACGCTCAGATCGGTGAATGCGCACTGATTTCTGGGAAAAACAACCTTGGTTCTAGGTGGAACATTCAGTTGTTGGGAATGACGTCATTTCCTGGCCTTAGCATGCAGCGTCAACACTGCAAGTGCCGACGTCATAACGTCACACATGGTCGTGCGGTGATGTTTTGACGTCGTTGCCGGCCGGTGCACTCTTCTACACACAGCAGGCCGTATGGATGATTCGCTTTGTTTTCTCCTGGGTTTTCACACTTAATCCAGCTACAGTTGCTCAAAAACAGATAGACGTAAGTTATTTGTTGGGTTGTTGTGCGTGTCATGGTGTGTACACCCCACTCAATCTTTGAATCGAGAATCAAACGGCGGCCCTTGACGACCAGTCACGTGATGCCTCGCCAGATTCCTGGGGACACGATTGAAAATGAAGGAAAATCCGGTCATGCGTAACAGGCTCTTCCTGTTTCTGAGCGTGACCACCCGTGGTCTTAATGTATATAACAGCCTGTTCCTACGCACAAAATCATCGTTTGTCGCCATCCCGTGAGTAAACATTCACGGAATGTTGGTCCTAATGATGTTAAAATCAGTTAAATTGAGGATGAAAAACACCGGAATGCAAAATATGATATATTTATTTCAAAAACTCGTTTTGAGTGCTGAGAGCCTACTTCAGGAGTAGGGTCCTCCTAGATTATTACCTCCTGACGGTAGATAAGTGAAGACTGAACGATTTTTACAGATACTGGACAAATAGCCTGGAGCCTTATTCTCAAAGCCTCTGCAACTTTAAGGAGTATGCAAACCCTTTGCCAGGCTGATAATGAACAATGGGACTTTACTGCCGTTAGAGGCCGCCACTAGTTAGCGGTCCTAGAACATCATAAAATTTGATGTCACAGACGTAAGCCACGGCCTCATGTCATATGGATGACATTGTGGCGTGCACTTCTTCTCTGTGACGTCAAATTCCATGACGTCCTAGGACCGCTAACTAGTGGCGGCCTCTAACGGCAGTAAAGTCGTCCATAGTTTGCCTGCAAACGGATAGTAGTTTATGCACTCCGTAAAGTTACGAGAGCTTCGTGAATAAGGTCCTTGGTTAGCCTTGTCTCAACAGAACTCTAACATGTTACTTCTCTCTTGGAAAGTTGCACTATTTCCTTGCCTTCCATACCATTTGCTGCATTAGCAAGAACCCGACTGGCCAAGCTTAGCTACCACTAAGTCAACTAAATCCCAAAGTCCTAAACATCTGTCATTAACCTACAGAACTGAAATTCAATTCTAACACACCACAAATTAGCTACAGCAAAATATTTTCGACACCCACCGAAAACATGCACATTGGCACATTTTTTTTGAAAGAATGTTTACAAAACGCTGTTTTTTTGTATTACATTTTGTAGTTTGGTCTAAATTTATGACGGCTGTTTGAAGATTTAGATGCATGTGTAAGTGCCAACATTCTTTCTAAGTTCAGTAAGGCAAGTTTTCAGTGGGTATTCTAACAATTAGTATAAGAAGAACTTAGAACTCCTGCACGAAGCCCAAAACACCGAAGGAACGGGGAAACTCAGGCTGTTATTTGAGAACGATAAAGGACTCAGCGACTTGAAGAATTTCCAAGCAATTCTTACTCCCGGAGAGGCAGGCCAAACTGAGTGTGCATGGTACGGACTTCATTTTACAGGAAACCTAGTTTGGTGTCTTAGCCCTTATGGTGTCTGGATGGACTGTGGTCTTCAATATTGGCTCCACTCCAATCCAAGCAGAATCTTCAATAATTTTGAAGCAGTACCACTCAAGGTACTAAACAGCACAGAGGCGTCACTATAAGTGTATTTTTAGTAGTGCGAATAAGAAAACATGCGGTGCAGTGTGTGGGGGGAGCTGGGATCCGCCATCAAGATTGGCAGATGATAAGTTTGAGAAGTTAACAACAAAACCTGAATCGAGACCTATAAATGTTGAAAGAAATTTTACTTACAGACCCGAACAAACAAAAACGCCCAACAAAGCTAAAACCGGCAACTTGGCGAATGTCTGCAGCATCCAATCAAAACGCTTCGTGCAGAGTTCAAAGTTCAACTTATACGTACCTTGGCGACTTCATTTACCTTAGCTGAATCTTTGAGGCTGGTCATTGCTGGATCGTGAACGGTTTTGCCAGACGCGTTTTTGGTCGCGCTGATTAGGTCGCCAAGGGCTGAGGCGACGTCCTTGACTGCGTTGATTAACAAGACCTGGAAAGGAAATTGAAAATCAGGATAACAGCTAGAATGGGGAACCGGAGGAACTAACATCACGACGCGGCGCTGTGAGCAGTGCAACCGAATTTTCTTTTTTCTAATGTTATTTCCATTTATTTCTGGTGTGAAAAGCACCCGTTTGTTTCGGTCGCCTGGCATTAAAATTTACACCATCTTGTTGCAGATGAAAATGTCTACATTTTGCAGTGCTTTTTTTCCTTAAAATGAAGACATAGATGACGATTTCGGCAACGTCTTTATCTCAATTTTCCTGTAGAAAATGTACAGCTGATTTTTTCATGACGTAGCGTCAACACATAAAACAACGTCAATGACGTCGTTTTGGTCGCACTGCTCGCAGCGCCGACCTGTCGGGATTTCCGGCACGCGGGTTCCTCATTGTCAGTTGAGTGTATGGCAAGGAGCGAGACCAAAGCCCTGCTATGGGAGGATGATCCGTCCAAACATACCTGGGCATCAGGTTGATCAGCACCAAGAGCAGCGGCTCCCTTCTTGACGACTTCCGATAGATTTGTGATCGTTTTCACGGCACTCTGCGCAGCGAACGCCAGCTGTTCCTGGTTTGACGCTGCTCCAGCGACCAGTGTTTTTGTGTCTTCGACGAGAGCCTTGGCGGTCTTCAAGATGCTTTCCCTGCAAAACAATTCGTCAGAAATATGGGGCCATATTCTAGAAGCTTACCTTCAGCTATTGTTTGCAGGGCAGAATACAAAAGCTTGAAGTGCAGCTTTCAGTGTGAGGAGGTTTCTAGGATACGGGCCAAGATATGGATTTTGGTAGATTTAGGACAAGATTTTCGAAGTGCATTGAACCCCTTGCAGCTGGTATGTGGCATCGTTTAACCTGCTGCCCATAGAGGATTTCCTTTATGGCCTAGTGGTTGGCGCATTGGCCTCGGAGCTAAAGTTAAGCAACGTAGAGCACGGTCAGTAAGTGGATGGCTGACCGGCACGCTTATGATACACAAAGCTGTGATTTCACGAAGTCAAGGAGTAGGACGGAACAACCGTACCTGTGATCTGAGAACACACTGTCGTCTGTTTCCGCATTCAAGGTTCCCGCTGTAGCGAACATGATCGTTGTGTCGAGGTCACCGATTATACCGCTGACGGTGCTGGCAGCATTGATGCAGGCCTGGGTACCTCGGGATCCGGCTTGGAGGGCAGCGAGGACATAGGAAACCTGGAATAATACAAAAATTGTGCAAGGTTGGAGAAATTGCCCATTTTACATTAAATTGGAAGTCATTAACTGGAGTTGCGATTAATGCGAAATTGACTTGGTAGTTGGCTAAACAGAATGTTTGCTTCCGTTTCAGATAATGCTGCAACTCTGACGTCCCACGTACCTTCTCAGCGACTGCCCTCGCGTGATCTGTCATATCCTTCTTGGCGAAGCTGTCCGTCGGGTTGGCCTGAAGGTTTCCAGCATCTCGGACGAGGTCGATGCAAGCGTTACCCAACTCCTGAACTGTTATCTTAATACGATTACCGACCTAAAATTCGAAGACAAATAGACAAATCCCAAATTGACGTAAACGAGAAAGATCTGTGCACTTCTGCCAAAATCGCAAACACAACCTCGGTCTGAAACTGAATGACGTGACGCAGAGAACCCCACTACAGTGACTTTGATGATGTTGCGTCAAAGTCGACCATTGCTGAATCATGGATTGCGTCACGTCAGCTGGTTTCAGATCGAGGTTCTGGTTGCGAATTCGGCGGAAGTGCGCAGATCTGCGAATTCGAGAATCGTCTATTGTAAAAGTTTGGTTGATAAAATGTAGTTATGTAGTTAGAGGCCGCCTTTCACTGGTCCTAGAAAATTTGACGTCACCGACATAAGCCATGGCATCCACGTCATTATGGATGATGTCATGGCGTGCATTTCTTTGTGATGTCAAATTCCATGACGTTCTACATGTAGGACCGCTACTTGGTGGTGGCCTCAAACGGCAGTAAAGTCACCCATTGAGAGGTGCTCAATCCCTTAAGTTCACCAATCATACTTACCTCTGCATTGGCTGTAGCAGCAACTGCTCCACGAGAGTCGCTGACCAGATTAGCATAATCACGCGTGACGTTATTTGCAAGGGTGCCAAGATCACCAACATTGTGAGGGCCTTT
>NMRB01005362.1:0-14721 GCA_002633025.1 Notospermus geniculatus
CTTCTTTTTTACCACATTGGGGAACAATATTTTCAAATTGCCAAAGAGACAAACAGTATCTTTGTCTTATTTGCGAACACGTCTGCCTTACCGGAGAAAATACAATAAAAAATCCATTAAATGGTATTTAGCGCAGACGAGACCAGGGATGCCTGCGGGACATAAGAAGCCAGACGTAATGCGTCACGTTTATTGTTCATTTACCACAAGTTAGGCTGGGATTTGGTGATGACATCAGCAGTGGGTGGTTCTCCCGAGAGTGAAAAATCTCTTCACATATTATCTCGATATAATAATGCTGGAAGTCGGCTCAATAAAGTCACACTTAGAAGCTTTGTTTTGCATCAAAATTCGGCATGGTAATAGAGGATGCCATATCCTGATGCAACGGATGGTTTAATTTGTGAAGAGGACTTTGTTTCGGTGGCAATTTTACTTTTTTTAATGGTGTTGTTCGATCGCTTTCTAAATTCTCCCTTCCGCACTGCACACCGTCTTGCACCAATTCCAGCCGTGCCGTGCATTCCAACCTCGGCCAAACTAGAGTCGCCGATTGCCACGGGTTCTTGCTAGTCTATATAATAATGCTGGAAGTCGGCTCAATAAAGTCACACTTAAGCTTTGTTTTGTCTCGAAAATCGGCATGGTAGAGGATACCATATCCTGATGCAACGGGTGGTTGATTTTGCGAAAAGAACTTTGTTGTGGTAGCAATTTTACTTTTTTTAGCAGTGTTCTTCGATTGCTTTCTAAATTCTCCCTACTGCACCCCGTTGGTTGCACCTATTCCACCAGGGCCGGGCATTCCATCCTCGGTTGAGTCACAATCGCCAGTTGCCACGGGTAGGCCTACTTAATTTCCGAAGTGGACTTTGTTCTAGTCGCAATTTTACTTTTTTAACGGTGTTGATTGCTTTCTAAATTCTCCCTACCGCACACCGTGTTGCACCAATTCCAGCCGTGCCGTGCATTCCAACCTCGGCCAAACTAAGAATCGCCGATTGCCACGGGTTCTTGCTAGTTGTCTAGATTTATCCGGGTAGAAAAGCACGCCGCGCGTTGTCGGCGAAAAAATATCATCGAAATTTCATGCACGCCGACATGGATCGTTCTTCTGCAAGTTTGTCATCCATTCTCCCGATGAAGGGAACATACTAAGTATCCAAACGCGGTTTTTTGCAGACGCTGGGTCACTGTTCTTATGTATCTGCAGGTTTTTCCCCCAGAAAAACTTGCATCGCCGGCCTCCAACAGCAAAAAGCTTTTATTTCTCTCTTGGGGCTTGGGGTTCGTCCGAAAAAAAGATGTCTGACACGTGTCCGAATTCAGTAAGAGCTCGCAGTCGGTGATCGCATTATAAGGTAAAATGCGGCCAGTAGCCGGGGGGATGTGGCCCTCCGAATGTATTTTTCATCAACGTGCCCGCTATTGCCAAACACTCACGTTGCACAGAGAAAAAAAATCGATCTCATCTCGAGATAAAATGATTCTCCAGCACTCTTTTGTCCCTAAAATGAGTTTCTTTTGCTACTCGAACACAGATTGAGTACCGGTCTTCTAAGGCTGATGCCCTCTTGCATCGACTGGAGATACTGCAACTGGAGTCTCATTAATCTGAAGTAGGGACAGAATCTACTCATTTTGAGTTTTCTCAATTCTCCAGTCGATGGGCCAGGGCATCAGCTGGAGAAAATTGGTGTCTGATTTTGGGGACAACTTAAGTCTTGGAAACAAATCGAGGGGAACCAAAATCTGCTCATATGAGGAGCTCGGTGGTGTGGTGCACTGTAAAAACGAATGGGCTCCAGAGACTCATGATTTTGTCCACTACCTGAACACATGGGTTTGAAATGTGTTCAATGGAGAATGGGTCCATGGTGCCCAGAATATTTGTTCTTCGAGCCTGAAACGGACAGGTCTATAGGTTCCAGTAACCCATAATGAGAGTTTCATAGGCCACTTTGGCCCATCTACGAATGCTACCGTGGGGTGTTGGCACCCATGAGCAGCAATAGTAGATGGGCCAAAGTGACCTGTGAAACTGGTCATTATGGGTTACTGGAACCTAAGGACCTCCTCGTTTCAGGTTCGAAGAACAAATATTCTGGGTACCATGGACCCATTCTCATCTCAAACCCACGTGCCCAGGTAGTGGACAAAATCATGGGTCTCTCGAGCCCATTGGTTTTTACAGTGTGGTTCTGGTGTTCGAGACTTTCGATCAGAGGGTCCTGGGTTCGGAACCCACTGGGTGTGAAACGTTTTTTTTATATATATTATGGAGACATAACTTGTTTATTTGATTCGAGACAACAGACAATCCGGTGGAAACAGCTTAGAATTCTTTAAACCAGTTGGAGACAATGTCATCTCAAGTGAAGACCCAGTTTTGTCTAGTATTCGAGTAGCAAACGAAACTCATTTTAGGGACAAGAGTTGGAGAATCATTTTATCTCGAGATGAGATCGATTTTTCCCTCTGTGTGTGGCGGACGCCATCGTCAATTCAGAATTGATCTTGTGCATCGCTCTCATCAATTTCTCGATTTACCACATTGGATTCTCTCAGACTATAACTTCTAATTCTACTTCTCAGACCCAACCGACAGTTCATAAAAGGACACTCAAATATCAATCATTCTGCATCAATCATTCATCGTAAAATGTAGTAATCACCCTTGGCAAACGCAGCTGGATGTCCAACGATCATAAAACATCAAGATGTCTTTCTGTTATTCCTGCTGTGGCATCCAATGTCGAGTTTATGCATTCCTCAACGTATGCTCTTAATGAGCAGTTCTGTCCGCAGGCTAATGGGATTTTCGTATTCAAGCTGCAATATGAGACCCATGCAAATATCATCATTTACTTATGAGTACGTCTACCTCGAGATCAACGGAAGTGTAGAAAATACGTGTAAGCGTATATAAAAGAATAGAACATAAAGGTTTACTGTGAACGATGAAGTAACTGAGGGATACACTTCGTGTGTTGCCACCAGATGTCTCTCACCGCCTGAATTTTGACTTTACATAATAAGCAGGAGCTCCAACTTTTTCTGTGGTGGTGGGGTACGTGAATCTGTCAACTTGATGACGTTAAAAAATTCCATTTCTGAGGACAACAGAGCTATTTTCAGCGTCGTTAGTGTTCCATACATTAATGTACGTAAGTAAGCTTATTGAAAGCTACAGAGATGACCCGGCCACATTATCGTTCGTGGGGCTCTCATTAATTCAGTCCTGCTGTATCATACATTTAGTCTCGTGCCACCAGACTCTAGCAATTTCCAATAAATTTCCAATTTTAAAGTCTGGTCTATATGGTTACTTTGACTTGTAAAACCATCATGGCGGACAATCTACCGACGATGACGTAGAACACAACTACACTGCACTGCATGCATGCATGCATGCACACATGTACAATCAATGCAAAAAGCATGCAGCATGCGAGTAAAACTGCAGCGTACATGTACGTCACCAACTTTTGAGACCCATGATGCATTGGTAGAGACTAGCCAATCAGCGAAGCTCCCCTTATTTTGAATCACCGGAATAAGGTCACTGACCCAATTACAATGACAATTGCGTTCTGTGCCAGACCCTCGGTCTGACGACCTCGGAGTATGAACGAGGGGCTGGTTGCGCGAGACTAGTTGTATCAACGAGTCAGAATTCCAATCTGAACGTCAGAGAACGATTCGTGCCAACATCGTAACTCTGACGTATATCGGACAGCGCCATATTGCTCCGTGAACTACTTTGATGACGACCATATGGTGGTCGAACTTAATCCGCTATATACGGACGAGGTGCTTATAATGGCTGCCCGAAGGTTGCCGAAAGCTTCCGAGTCGAAGATGATTGGTCAGAATTCAACAAAATTTGCACAAACATGCAGAAGGATCTTGCCTATGAAAGAGTCAGAATGAAAATCTGTTGATGTTAAGGGATACTGTTCACATTTATTTTTTTAAAATGCTGAATTTGTGTTTGACTCCTTTATGGTGTGCTATGTATGTAGTGATACATTGGTCACCTTTACCTGTGAATTTCTTCGCTTTATGGTCATTCTTTCCTTGAATCAGAACGCATTAATTCAGGCGAAATCATGAAATAAACACTATTTGCATTCTCCTTCCTCATCCTCTACATCCGGGCACTTGTAATCGCATCCGGTGAGCAAGGTTCAGAAATCAAACTCGATGAATCGCGGAGGTGGCAAGTCCCGTAAGGTGAATACCATCACGTGCATGGCAAAGCTTCTTACGTTTACTTCTTTGTAATACAATCATCTCCCTTCAGTAATCATCGGCTTTTGCCAAAGGAAACCTTGGGTCGGCAAAAGAGATGAAGTTATCATATTTTATCACAGAGTCAAAGCATTGGTTGTAGTTCTTTGTTAGTTCTGTTTGGGGTTTCCTTTTTAAGTCGAGAAAGGTTCTTTTTCACGTTCCATTGCTGTTTCTCTACCGAGACATAACCTTGGAATCGTCTTTTATGTTTATTTTTTTTCCTCGATTCGACCTGACATACAATGACTTTTTGTCAAGTTGATGGAGCAGAAACCGATCGGATCGGAAACCATATTACTCATATTGGACCAAATATCCGGTGCCGTGAGCCTGCATATCAGTTACACGATTTTTTTTGCAAGTTGTTCAGGGCTTTCTATCGTTGCACTTTGGCTGATTAGATTCCCTTGTCTGCCTTGTTCACCAAGAAAAAAACCTTACGTTGTCCGTGGCAAGATCATCCACCTGATCGCCGATCTTCTATAGCCGCACCAAAGAAGGTGCTGGTTGTCTTCCTGTACATTTCGAATTGATGAGAATCGTTAGGGGGCCTACTGTTCATTCCAGTTCCGAGTGGCGCGAGGTTTAAAGCCTAGTTTATACTTCGACGCAAGACCATCGGCGTCGGACGCCCGATCAAATCTGGACGCCGACTTCGCGGAATTGATTCATAGTACAGCGTACTTCGGCGACGGCGACCCGTTGTGAAATGACGCCGAGCAAATCGCACGACGGGGTTGGCGCCGAACGCAAGAACGCGCGTCGGTCGCCGGCGATGGCCGTGCGTCGAAGTATGAACTACGCTTATCAACGATAGCTCCGCAACGCCTGGGCCGATTTTGATGAAACATACGTCAATCGACTTGTCTTTCTTGCCGGTATCTTATAATCCAAGTTTCATCGGACTTTATTGCAGTTAAGTCGTTGAAATTGACAAAAATGTCATTTTCGCCGATCGGCTGCCTCCATTGAAAAGACGTCATCGCCAGCGCCATCGAATATCGCGATGAAACTTGGATTATAAGATACCGGCAAGAAAGACAAGTCGATTGACGTATGTTTCATCAAAATCGGCCCAGGCGTTGCGGAGCTATCGTTGATAAACCTCGCGCCACTCGGAACTGGAATGGAGAGTAATGTTGTCCAGTCTCGTATAAGAGTCTTCACAAGCCAACTTTTTATAGCTGGTCAGTATCATTGAGAGCCTAATTTTCTGCGACGGTTCAGCTGGGATACCTTCAGGTTTTATTGATTCAACCATGGGTTACCTATGCCAAGTTTCAGTTCATTATCTTGAGGCCTTCGCACAGTGATTGACAAAGGTTCAAAATACAATTTCGTTACAATATCTTGGTCTAGTTACATTGCGACTCTATGCGATCGCCGAAACATTGTCCAAGTTCAACTCGCCGTATTACATTACCACCATCTCCGATAGTTTTGGAACTCACACAATTGACTATTTTAGATGATACTTCTGCGAATCTCCACGGAGTTTCAGCGAAACATATTACCAGTAAGATGATTTTGAGCAGGTTGAACAGAGATATACGCTGTGGCGAAGGGCTCGTGACCTGGCCTGCATGCCTCATGTATTGAGACACCGCGTGGTACATTTGGCACAGTACACTTCTACGGCGTCACGGAAACATTTTACTGATCCATGGTGTGGTCGTTTGAATGTCCATACTAGTGAGGTTTAGTAATCAAACGGAAAACGTAAACGTTAACGACAACGTTATTTTTGTACCGAAAATGCAATATAAAATCTGGTTAATGCGTAGTATGAAAAATAACGTTGTCGTAAAGTTTATGTTCATCGTTTGATTTCTAAACCTCCCTAATGAGTTTTCGCAACCGCCCTGTTAGGCCAACGATTTCGTTTATCTACTGTTCGGACAATAGAAAATAGTAATCTAAATGTAGTCTTAGGTCTATCCATGCGGTCGTGAAAACCCTTTGTCAGGAAATATCGTCTCAAGTTTCAGGGCCGGCGCGGCCACTTTTCCATTGAGGGGGTACACCATCAAAAGGGGCACCTACATACAGAGCGAGAGCAGGGCCGTAGCTAGCTTTTTTTCGCTAGGGAGGCATTTTAAGCAGATAAGCTCAACGGACGTGGGCTTCGCCTTCCAGCATGGCGCCGAAGAGACCGGTTTTGTGTGTGTGGGGGGGGGGGGTCTGGGGGCCTCCCCCAGGAAAATTTTGAAAATTAGAAGCTCTGAGATGTGATTTTAGGTCAATTTCCTGCACCCTGAGACACGAACAATAAAAATAATGATCTTTTTTCCCATTTGATTTTGCTGAAAAAAATGTTTTTGAACGATTGGCCTGGGCGGGGGGCGTGTGCCCCCCCCCATCCCTATGCTAGGTAGGCCTACGGGTCTGGAGAGATTAAGTTAAGTATAATTTCAAAGCACAACGAACCAAAATGCCCTACTCCCCGAGAAAATTTTGATTCTGAAGTACCGGAAATGCGATTTCCTGGCATCTGGGCGGGGGTCGATAGACATAACACTTGGAGGGGCGTGCAAAGTGCCCTTTTGGGAATTGCCTGCCCTTTTCAAAAGGGCACCCCAACCAAAAAGGGCACATCACCCACAATTATTGAGGGGGTAAATACCCCCCTACCCCCCCGGCCGCGCCGGCCCTGAGTTTAGAGTGTGGCTGCAAAGAAATTGCTGGGTAGACTATTTCAGTGACTGATTGCCAGCATTATCATGCAGTTTGTGTATTGGTTTTTGATACTTCGCAGTCCCACCCTCACAACAACAAAATAAACAAGCAGATAAAAAAATCCGCCATTAGTATTCCAGGTACCGTTGATATTTTTGTTTGTAGTCTATCATTTGGATTGAATTGATAAACAGAGCACACCATACAGTGATCATCACACCCCTGTGTCTCCCTCATTAACCCAACAGTACCCTAAAGACCAATTTTACCATCTCCCGACGCCAGACTCGATGATATGTCTTTTTATGATGAATTACTAGGAATCGGAGCCCACATTTCAACATTTACCGACGAATGTGATGGAATATGTTCTTTTGTTCAGACGAACCCACGCTGGAGTTACAAATGTAGAGTACCAGATTTCACATGCCGCCATTCCCTGCTGGGCTCTTTTTTTCCACCAGAGAAGTCACGATCCTCCACTGTTTCTTTGAGATATCTGTTATGTTTGTTGTGTGCCACTTCCTTGAAATGGTGTTATCAATTGGTGGAACCCACGCTGAAGGTATAAGTTCTACCACATCTACCACTCTTTTTTTCGGCTGCGGTTTCCTCCTAATGTTGCTAGTTTTCCTTGGAAGCCACGGCTTTCACACAACGGGGACCACAGCCCACTGCCACAGTGGGTGTCACTCGTTGTTAAAAGTATTGAAATGAAAGTGACATTTGGGTCCTAATCAATTCCCCCACAGAAGGTGTCCATTGAAGAGGACTCGGTTTGTGGGCTGCGTGCCCTTTGTCGTAGATGTAGCTCTAGCGTCCAATGGAAATACCTACATGTAGTAAGTCACATTTTTGGAAAAAGTGAGTTAAGGCCAAATTCGTACTTACTAGGTTTTTGTTTGCAAAATGTTCGCCAAAGCCTCGGAAAGACGGTGGTGAACTTACTCAGTTTTTACGTCTAAGTCAGCAGAATTGTGACTTACTACGTTTTTACCTTTGCAAATTCAGCATGAAATCAGAGGTAAAACATAACAAATTGCATTTAATCCTGTTGTATGACGTAACAATTGTATTTTTAATTAGGAGTGTTTTCCACAACAAAAATCTTCCCAAGTTGTCATTCCACATAAACCCATTTTTCTCGAAAACAACAAAATGTGACATACTAGGTATTTCCATTGGACGTTAGAGCTGCGATCCCCACTTTCTACCTGGGAACTCTTATCGGCATTTTCAGAAAAAAATGAAATTGAATTGTGACAATGGAATAAAGAAAGAGTTACTTTCTAATATCGAAGCTGAAGCTGCGGCATCCGTCGACAAACTCCTCATAGTCATGACGATAAAGATTGTCATACAATCATCTATATTATCCGCTTAAAGCTTCTACAAATTTGCCTATAACAACTTATTCCTGTTTGTCTTTGTGGTGTTTCCTTGCCTACCGGTCAGACAATTCGACAGCTAATAACGCGTACAAAGAAAGAACCAGGGACAGAGATATGTCCTCAAGGCAGATTCCCATTCCACATCAGACAAATCGGATGAAGAAATCCCCCAGTACCATATCAACTTATCGATTTCTACAATAATTCGCGTACCAGTGCCTACTTTGACTTGATTTTGTCATCACTGTCCAGTAACCTGTTCCCAAAGGAAACATATTGTAAGCCATAAGCCGAATACCATCAGACATTCGTCAACATCTCACCAACGGTATGTCTTACTTCGTCGCTTTGTCAGTTGGCCTGTGGCTTGTACATATTATCCGGGGATATCCGTTCGGCCTTCAGGGAAAGCAGTCCAAGATAGCGTCCCCTGCTGTCGTATCAAGGACAACCGGTGGTAGTTTCAGGTATCCTGATCGAATATCAGAAGTTCTTAGCGTTCATTCCCTTTGTCACCGCACGCAAATGCACATGTGGTGACTGAAGGAGCGAGCATTAAAGGTGCTCTAGTTCGAATTTTAAACATTACGGTGTGCCACCTATTGTCAACTTCTGGTACTAAAAAATCAGATGAAATCGAAGTCAACGAACCAAGTACCGACGTTGGCTTTTAATGTCTTCTAAAAAAATACGTGTACATGTAGTACCTAAAACTTAGAAGTAGATGTCCTGCGTGTACGTCTGGTTTTTACAAAATTCGCGAATTTGGACCTAGTAGCAAGTCGTTGATTTATTGTGTTATCAAGAGCCCTGAAGCCAAAAAGAGTCAAATGCGATTTCCAATGAGATTATTATTGATACTAATAAACCAAGGCATTTAAGAATCGTGTACCACAAGTGGTAGCAAATACTTCCCGTTTTGCCTAATGCAAGCAATCGATCGCACCATAAAGGAATCAACCATAAAGGTTTAACTGCGAACGATGAGCTTACTGAGGGATACACTTCCTGTGTTGCCACCAGATGTCTCTCACTGCCTGAATTTTGGCTTTACGTAATAGGCACGAGCTTCAACTTTTTTTGTGGTGAAGAGGTACATGAACCTGCCAACATGATGCTTTGAATTCCATTTCTGACGATAACTGAGCTATTTTCAGCACAATTAGTGTTCCATGTACAAATGTACGTCAGCCTATTCAAATGTACACCGATGACCCTGAACACACATCGTTCGTGGGGTTCTCATTAATTCAGACCTTTTGTATCATAAGATCAACTAGTCGGAATTCAACAAAATTTTCAGTGAATGTGCAGAAGGGTCTTGCCTATCACATGGAAATGTCAGAATGCAAATCTGTTGGGGTTTAAAGGGATATTGTCCACATTTATAAAATGCTAAATTTGTCAGTTGAACCTTTATGGTTGATTCCTTTATGAAGCAATCGATCGCACTCATGCCACATTCTGACCTGAGGCTGGTGTGCCTTCTTCCTGAGTGCCATTCACCCCGAGGATACGACAGAATAAGAAAGATTCCTCTCTAGCTTAGCGAGCGAGAAGCACCTCAGTTCACGGGATAACAATCACAAGCATTTGGGAAATCATTCGTTAATGGCTGATGGTAGGTAATATCACGAGGAATGCCTCGGGGGAGGACGCAGGACAGTTTTTCTGCGGTCTCTCTGGCAATAAACCGTACGCATCTTGTTATTAGTGTGGCAGCATCCACTACATCACCTGTTCCTGAGCCAAATGTATTTTGTAATCTGTTTATGCAATCAGCAGGATCACCAAATCTCACCATACGAATAGTACGACAATCTTGTTACTTAAAGCCACACTGTATAGAATTTAGAACTGCTTACGTCTTCCCGACATTTATGTACACTCGTCCCCAGTGACCTCGAGCTTTATACTGGCTATACGCTCTCAACCACTGGCACAGATGGGCCTAATCATGTTTCTGAATCAGCGACCAGTATTTCACGCAACTAGGGGAAAACATGAAACATTTTATTATTGGCTGATCGCTCATTGGCTGGTTGATCGAGTGCGTTCGTCAACAACTGGTAGTGACATCTAGTGTTCAGAAACGGACTTTGGCACCAGGTGTTTCAGTGGTTGAGGGTGACAGCTTCGAGCGGAGGCCGATACCACTGAATTATTGAGTGTAACATTTATGTAGTGTAAAATGTATTATGCTCTGTCTGAATGCATTATAGTAAAGAGCTCTGCCTGCAGTTTTTCAAAAGACTTTTCACTTCAACGAGTTTTTCAATGTGTGCTGAAAACTTGGGCTTGATTCTTTGAAGTACGTATCAGGCAAGCATTTTGGGACCTTCACGATGATATGATACCATAATTGATCTACTTACGATGATACCTCTACCTGCATTCTCCTAACATTTGGAAAATACCACTCTGAACCACAGAGTCATGACTTTTATTATTAATTTATCGTCATTGACTCTGATGTATCATGGCCGCCATACTACAGAGACTACTTATTTTCAGTGGTCATGTGATCTCATCTGGTCATGTGACAAACAAGATGGCCGGAAAACGCCAAGCAAACGTTATAAAGTAGATCACCAAAAACACCGAAAAACCTGCTATAAACACCGGTTTAACGCCTGTTTAATGATGGAATAAATATATTCATCCGCTATGTACACGATGTATGTTGAATTACAAGCAAAATTGTCGTCGTTTCAAGGGACTATTCAACATGCGGATGCAACTTGGGTGTTAGTCGGTCAAGCTTCTCACTTCCGGCGCAGTGCGGTAGAATTCACCGCTGTATCGCTGCGCAAGATGGCGCCCATAATACAGTCGAGATACATGTATGTACGGAGGCCCGTCGGAAATTGCCGAAGTACATACGAAGATGACGTCGATTGGGAAAATACCTCAAAATTCAATACAGATGTGCTTCATTGACTGTATGTTACCGCCACCCAATGATCTTATGGGATCGGATGTATGTTGGCACTGAGGATAAAAGATTAACACAAGAAGAAAAGTACATACTTATTAGTTCTCATCTCTAGTTACCAATATGAATATTCAGGAGAGACACTTCGGGAACTCGATCCCTCTTACATGTCCAGTCGTCCTCATTGCTAATCTGCCTTGATTGGTATTGTGATCATGACATTCCGAGCAGATGGCTGGTATTAAGGTTGTAAATTGCTTTGGTCTGTATTGTATGAACGTAGTCAAAAGACAATTGGAATGATTACGAGAAGATTTGGCCACTGTCGTTGACCTTAAACTGGCAGTTGCCGTCAATCCGTTGGACAAAGGTTTCACACAATTTCCTGGTAATAAATGATGATATTCTGAATGTGTCAATATCCACTGGCGTGCTCTATGTAGTTCGAACATTACGGTTTGTTTATTAACAAGGTTGATTATAATAGTTATTTTTCCTCGGACAGGTGGCAGCACCGTGTATACCAAAACATTAATGTTATCTGTTTTTATATCTATCTTGATAAATATTATTGTAACTGAAATATATTTTTGATTTTACGCTCAAAAACAAACAAAAAGTTGTGAAAGGCGAGATTTAATTCGATTTTATCTGATTTGTTAGTACCAGAAGTTGACAATAGGTGTCACACCGTAATGTTTACAATTCGAACTAGAGCACCTTTAAAGTGCAGATGCTTAGACTGCAACGATGTTGAGGTAGACGTATGGAGGCCCCGTCTCCAAGCTAACCTGTTTCTCATCGGCTATTCAACAGCAGTCTTGGATGATCTGTATTGTTAAAAAGTAGACTTTAGTGGTAAAAATATCATTGCCAGTTATACATGTATACAAGGATGTTTCTGGTCCTCTATTTTGATGATGATGTCCAATTCAAAGCCGAACCACGCCATCGTTACGATGGATGGCCTGATGATGGCGTGTATAGGAAAGTGATCCAAAGTTCATGACCAATAATACTAATCACTGTTTGACCAACTGTTATTTGATCTCCGAATCACCAGATATTCTGGACGCAATGATCCCGGAACCCGCCGCAAGGCGGCAGCATAACACGGCGATGGCTTTTGTGGATCACTTCAAAATGGTTTAGTATGGTTTCGCATGGTTGTGATTGTGCGAGGCCCAGTTTTCTATGATCGGGCCAAGTTTGAGAGCTCTATTCGCCTGGAATGATTTAGATACCATTAACTGATGTTGGTAACGATTCACGTTGTCTTTGAAGAACTTTGACTTCGCAGGAAATTGCTTTTGAACGAATTAGGTCAAGGATTGATGACGCGGCAGCTTCTGCGTATGATGAGAAATAGGTCGATTTCGTGAGGTCATGCATTTTCCAACCAGGCAGGTGTTTGGATGACGTATGAACATTCTGTGCACTCCACACATGGGATCGAGCAACTCGGACATGTTCGCCGATGTGGATAGTCCACGTGGCGTTCGGGGATGCCTTTGTATGGCATGTATGGGGTCTATATATATACGGTGTTCAATAAACCCGCTGCTCAGTAAGGTAGCCCGGGTAGGCTAGTTCACATCCAATTTGCAAGCTTCCTCATTTCGTGAGAGGGTGCATTGGCTTTATGCACAATGCACCCTCTCATTCATCAATGCTGTTTGGCGACAGCCCAACCGGTGCCGGGCGGTGTAGGCCCTTACCTTCTGCGTCGATGCGATCCTTGTGCCGGTGGCGGGGTACCTGGCATTCAACTTCTATTTCTACAACGATTCTTTTTTTCTCTCGAAAAACCACATCAGGTCGATCATCCCACTCTTTTAATCAATCCCAAAATATAAACTGCGGCCTGGTTCCGATAACCCCTGGATGATAGAGTCAAGGGCCATATTGTATGTCTTATCATTCCTGATTGATGGATGTATAGTTGCTGAATGACGAATGAATCTGATATCAATATGAGGAAGATCTGGCGTCGGTCAAGACGTCTGGAATCTCAGGGTGACCTGGTTCGCATGGATCTTGTCTTAGGAGCTTATAGGGCCGTATTCTAGAACGTTCCTTAACATTAAGGTCCACCTTAAAGCCCCACAGTATTGAATTTTACGATATTTTCAAAAAGTTAGGAGAGTGCACATAGAGGTCCCATAGCCTCGTGAAGGTCCCCAAAATGCTTGCCTGATACGCACTTTACAGAATCAAGGCCTAGTTTTCAGCACGCATTGGAAAAAAACTGCAGGGAGAGCTCTAACATGTCTAAATGTATTCTGACAGAGCGTAGTACATTTTACACTAGGCTGACGTCGTGACGTCGTGCGAGAATCGCGGCGATGATTGGCGTTTTTCACATTCAATACAGTGGGGCTTTAAATCTATTGTTCTCGATGGTTTTACGATCGACTTAAGGTCGACCTTAACGTTAAGGAACGTTCTAGAATACGGGCGATAATCTCTTGTTATGCGAGTGATCCACCGGGTTCACGACAAACTCAAAACAGGTTCACGAAAATGGCCGACACATTCGTGACTGCTGTCGTACGTGTCGGCAACTTGTCATGAACTTGTCGTGCTCTGTTGGAAATTATTGTAATAATTTACAGAAACTGCCTGCAGCAGAGTCCCCAGGACTTTCTGTAAATTAACATATGGTATGATTTATGTTTTCCTATACTGGTTGGACTCAATGGGTGATTTCAAAGTTGGTGTTAACACGGTGTTTACAATGCTTTAATGCATTGTAAACACCGTGTTAACACCAACTTTGAAATCACCCAATTGGACTTTCCATATGATGCTTTCTGAGAGCAGTATGAAAATATAATTTGGTCAGCCAACAGTCAAGTCTCTGTTAACATTTCTTTGAGTTTGTAATTTTACAGATCCAGTCCCTGAGACCCTGCTGCAGGAATTTTCTGTAAAATCCTCTGTTATTTCTAACAGTGTAAAGTCAGTGGATGCATGTACCGCGTTAGTTATTCATGCCTATTGATTAAAGACAATACTTAAAAATTCCAATAATCGGAGGCAACGATCAGTTTGTCATTTTTTTTCTTTGAGAATTCGCCGGTTTCCGCCATCAGTTACACTACAGCATCAAATATTGTCTGACACTCTGAAAATATAAACACTATTGAACGTCTGCTCACGAGGTCAAGGTCACTCACCTAATCCGCGGCCATTTTTCCCATAAGTGATATTTTTATAAAAGATTTTCACCCGGCACAGCGGGACAATAAATCGTTAGGAGATACAAGTTTCATTATTGGAAATTTGCAACATTATATTGATATTTGATCGGTTGGGTGGTTGGGCGATAGTATTTACTGCAACTGATCTGAAGTGAATATATTTGAATTCGCTCGAGGAGGCGATCGATACCTGGGTTATTTGCCGCGTCAAAATCTCAGC